>VNJQ01004066.1:0-10015 GCA_008042515.1 Drosophila truncata
TTAACAAAATCAGCTGCTCCCATGGGATAAGGGTATAGCTTGGAATATACGGGTTCGTTAGTCTCCGTACGAATTGTGGCAATGATCGAGGTGTTAAAAGGTAGCGCCTCGTTAGAGTGCGAAAACACTTGTTTCCTCTTAAGGATCATTTTTTTAAACTCAGCTTTCACTGAATTTGGGACTATTAAGTCATCGATATTTGTGAAGTTCACGTTATCACATTCGTGGTATTTGAGTTGTTCAGATATGTTTCCATACCTGATTATGCTGTTACGTAAATCTAAAGCCGCTCCGGCCTGCGTTAGCAAGTCGAAACCTATTATGGCATCAAAGGTCTTGATGGTATCAAGTAAAAAGAATTGAGCCTTTTGGCCGAATTTGTGCATAAAGCATTTTTCTCTGATCTGACTGGAGCCATGAATGGAACTCACAGTGAATGGGGAGTCGGCAGGCATTATGTTCTTCAGCTCCTTTAGGGGCTTTACATCACTTTTTGCCGCTCCAGTGTCAATGAGGATTTTTAAAGTTCCCCCCGCCAGCCCTCGTTCAATGAAAGGCAAGCGGGACCTTCCTCTAAAAAATTGACGATGTCGTATTATCTTGAGTACCATCCTTGAGTATCATCCGCGTTTACGGTCAGCTCAACATTGTTGGCCCGCTGGCGCCTTTGGCCAGTTATTCTCTCCGAAGAGTTTGGTCTTTTTGAGTCCTGCAAATTTTGGTATTGAGGGTTGATTCCCTGTCTAAAGCCCGTAGGATGTCGGAATTTAGAAGACGATGGATCAATGTCCATAGGCTCTGGTGATTGATTTGAATGGTTTACCCTGATCTACCCAGTTGTCTTGTTTACACCATGAATCATTGTTTTGATATTTGTTTGGCTTTTAAAAAAAATGGGTATTTTTTTCTGGTCCGCGGTCGGCAACAGAATTTTTCCCCTGTTTCTCGGGCGCTCGGTGTTGGCCCTTGTGAAAATCAGTATTTTGATTTCTTTGTTCAGCTACCTTGGCATATGTGGCCGCGAACATACTTCGTTCAATGCTGGCCTCTGCCTCCCTAGCTAATGCCAGTGCTGCTGGCAGGTCTTTTGGCTGTGCTGGGAACACAACAGCCCTTAGTGATTTTTTCAGACCGGAAATGAATACGTGTAGGGCGTCAGCCCTATCTTCTGTATTGAGTAATGCAGCCCTTTCGTCGTCATGTGTCATGACAATTTTGTTAGTAACGAGGGTCAATCTTCGTTCAACCTCATCGTAGTACTGCATTAATGTTTGGTCGCCCTGCCGGACCGACTCAAGTCCCTGCCGTAATAGGCGCAAAGATGTTTTATCTGCGTAAGAGCAGTCTAATCTAGCTATTATGGCTTTAAAATTAAGCACTGTATTATACGAAACTAGGAGCGCGCGAGCTGGACCCTTAATTTTGTTTCTAATATTAGTAACGGCTTGGAAATGCTCGGGACTGACCTGATACGATTCGAATAACTCATAAGCATCGGTGGCGGATTGCCTCCATGCCACGTACTCGTCTTGTACTCCAGTAAAATCTGGAATTGACTTCACTACATGTAATGGTATATCGCATTTTGGTGCGTTTGGTACTACCGCTACCCTTTGGTAGGATTCTACTTCTGGCGCTTCTACACGCAAACTCTGAAGCTGTTCATTAACGGCATTTATTTGACTCGCGAATGCGGCTTTGAGCCTCAGTTCTTGATTAGTTAATGCGGCCTGAATTAACGCCTCTACTTGTGACGCGTTCATTGTTTCTGCGTTATTTTCTAGTTCTGCCCCTGCTGGTCGATATTCACGGTGCCGTTCTGCTAACTTCTTCACTATCACTTTCAAATTCACGTCTAGCTTCCCTATACGGGCCAGGAAAGGGGGCGATGACTCAGCCGTGGCTGGCTGCTGTTGTGTCTGAGCTGGGCGGTTGCCTCTGGCTCTCCTTTCCTTCCAATTTAGGAAGATTATGTTGGGAGTAACTGACTCCGTTGCTAACGGCCCTTAAGGCACGCTAACCAATTTCAATGAATAAAATAAGTTTACGGCAAATGCCGGAGTTCTATGTTCAAGTGTTTTATTTGATTTCAGAATTAAAACTAAAGACAAAGGAATTTACGTAAGCTAAGTGCGGCCGGCAAGCCGACCGCTCGTGCAGCCAAAATGCTGACACTAGTTAAATCAACATAACTCACCATACCGTGCACCAATAAGAATCAGGCACGGCCCCTAAAGATGTTTACGCTGATTCTGCAATTAAACGCTAGGGTGATCCAATAATCACCCAAGATGTGTACCGACTTATAATTACTCCTTAACAGTGTTAACATGCGTACTTCAAAAATTAAAAAGGCTTTTTAGTTTGGTACTCAGAATATGGTGGTTGACTGAGTCAAATGCTTTACTGTGGTCAAAAAAGTCACACTTTTTGTCAAGTTCTTTATGAATGTCTTCCACAATGTTTGTTATTGCACTTACGCAACTTCTCTTTTCCTAAACACCGACGTCTTCTGCGGCAAAAGCGAGTTCTTTTCCTGAAACTACTGTATGTGCAGCGATATTAAAGCGCCTTAGCTTGAAACGGTGGGATCGGAATAGGCCTGTATTCTTTATTAGGTTTCAGCAAAAGGATTATTTTAGCTTTTTTCAAGCTGAAGGGAAAATGGAAGTGGTAATTGCTAAATACATATAAGTGATGTGAGGATGTAATAATGGTAACATAATCTTAATAAATTTAGGGTTGACATTGTCTAGGTCTTCAACATTTGACTTAATTTCAACACACAAAGCGAAAACTGATTAGATGTTGCTTGAGGTACATCAAGTTGTGATAACGATCGACATAGTTCTTCCACATCGACGTTGCGTTAATTCTTTCCGAAGAGCAATAGTTAAAAGTGTAAGTCGCAAGCGTTACGTTACGGGAGAATGCCATTAACTTGCATTTAGAGCCATTTAAGCTTAGTTGGTTTACGCGGCACCAAGTTTGAAAATTATCAAAATCTGTTTGTAAATTTGGCCTGCAAGCGATGTCCTTTTATTGCACACAAAGCTTTACATCATCCGGGCAGATGAGAGGAGTGTGTGTGAAGTCGGAGTGGTTGCACCGCGGAGGTGCTCCCGCGAATAGTGCACGCCGCACGGGTTGTGGCAAGGCCCCGCGCGTCTCGTGGTGCAGGTCAGCAGAGGGAAGCATCCGGGTGTACTCACCTGCAACAGCAAGCCCTGGATGTTCACGGAGTAGCCGCTACATTCGATTGTTTCCCCAGGGAACCGGGCCAGCGGTGTTGTTGTGCCTTAACGAGAAATTTTCTTTTGAGGCCAAATGTGGCTGCCCGCAGCATCTGCCAGTCACGCCAGCTGATCGCAAGATCAGCTGCGACCCAGTGCTGGTCAGGGCTGGTTTTTTCCTCCGATCTGGCCACCCTACCGCCGATAGGGGGCGCGACATGGAGTTCGACCGGTAACGCTGGCGCGCCAAACTTCCGCAGAAGGCGGAATGCTAAGTGCTACGACACGAACATGCAATCTTCCGTATGCAGGGGATAGCATACTGTTTCGGGCTGCTGTTTCTGATCCTATGATGGAGGCGGAGAGATCGGGTGGAAACCCGATTCCAAGGCTGGCACTATGGGAAAATAGGTGGTAAAGGCCGTGGAGCTGGCAAACAACCAACCCCATCGCCTTGCTGTACACCTCCAAACCGGGGCTCTGGTGATCGAGCAGGAGCGGTATAACTCCCTCCTGCCTAGTAATGGGGAAACTCCTGACCATCGAGGGATCCCGTAACAATGTGCACACGCCCCCTCCCAAAACCTCCTCGTAGCGGCTGCCCCACATTGGGCGGCTACGTGATCTGCGTCTGCGCCACAGTGGCCGGCAGAAGAACTAAGCCCTGCAGCGCCCTATTGGCCGGCAGCTAAAAATCTTACCTGGCAGAAGGTATAAAATGCAGCCCTTGCATTGGGCAAGCCCCTGCGGCGGGCCAATGCGGAAGCCAGGAGCGAAGCGCTTGGAGCACAGTGACCAGAAGAGAGAACGGAAACGAAAAGCTTTCCCGAAACGGGCTCGCCCGGACGCAGTGATTGTCATAGCGAAAGGGAAGTCATACAGCGAAATACTGGCCCTGGTTACAAGAAGTGAGCACCAACAGCTAGCGGCCCTGTGGAGTTGCGTGAACAAGGTGCGCCGCACCGCAAACGGCAACCTACTCCTGGAGGTGGCCAAGACAAGCTCCGAGAGCTAGTCCATGCGGACGTGCATAGCGCAGGTGCTGGGCGATGCGGCGGAGGTCAGGGCCATGGGCAATTTAAAATTGCCAGGGAAAAAGTCAAAGTGCGGAGCATCCGCCCTGGCTATGCTGAATTGCAGAGGGCTGTGATCAGCCTTCCTTGCAGCCTGGCCAAGGTGGTGCACAAGAGCGGTGCGCTTCGCATAGGCTGGTCCTCCTGCTCGTTTAGGGAACGAAGGTGATACAGATGCCTGGAGCCAGGGCATCTGGCAAGCAATTGCAAAAGCGCAATTGACAGGAGTGGGTGCTGTATAAAATGCGGCGAGCAGGGGCACAAGGCCTTCAAGGCCCCAACGCAGAGAAGTGCTTCATTTGTGCTTCGTCCGGCAAGAAGGACACGCAGGGCACGCAGCAAACATTCAACACAGCGAACAGCTCACTAGCTCGCCAGGCAATGTGGAGGATCGGCGACTCCTACACTGCCAGCGACCATGAGGCCATCCTGGTCACACTGGCCGAAAGGGCGCCGAGGAGAATGGTGCCGCCCAGCTCACAGCTAGCGTACCAGCAGGACACTCTCCGTGTACAAACCTTTGCGAGCGCCATAGACGGGCTTGGCGTTGAAGACGCAGTAGGTGCAAACGAAGCCGCGGAAAAGATGGCAAGCGCCGTGGAACAAGCATGCAAAGCCAGCATGCAGAGGCCGAAGGTCTATCGCGACACCATGCTCCCGTCTTCTGGTGGAGCGATAACATCGCGGCGCGGCGCTCCGCCTGTCTCCGAGCCCGAAGGCAGGTCCAGAGAGCACGCAATTCGCCGACCCTGCAGTTATGCAGCGATACGTACCGGGCAGCGAGGAAAGCCCTGAAAAAGGCTATCCGCTCTAGCAATAGGGAATGTTTTTTAAAAGTATGCGACGACGTGGAGCAAGACCCGTGGGGTGGCGCATACAAAAAAGTTGTGAAACGGGTGAGCGCCGGCAATAACTCGCCATCAGACCCGGAGGTCCTCGAAGGCATCGTCCAGGTACTATTCCCAGAAGGGCAACCACTCACCTGCCCGTCGATCATCGTATCCGGGGAGATCTGCCCGGTCATGGAGCAAGAGGTCCTTGGGATCGCGAGAAGCCTGCACAACAGGAAAGCGCCAGGCCCAGACGCGATTCCTAACAGGGCAATCAAGCTGCTGCTATCATTGCACCCGAAGGCGATTGCGGACCTGCTCAACAAATGCCTTCGGGGGGGAACTTTTCCCAGCAGGTGGAAGCGCCAAAAGCTGCTGCTACTCCCCAAGCCGGGCAAGCCAGCAGGGGAACCCTCCTCCTACCGTCCCATCTGTCTGTTGGACACGATTGGGAAGGTATTCGAGAAGGTGATTGTCTCTAGGCTGGAGGCAGCGATCGAGCGCGCAGGCGGACTGGCTCCAAACCAGTTTGGCTTCCGCAAGAAGATGTCGACCCTGGACGCTATCGAAAGCGTCAAAAGGCTGGCTGATAGCGCCATCGCTGGCACGAAATGGAGAAACGGCGCCAAGAAGTACTGCCTAGTGGTGACCCTGGACGTCCGGAACGCCTTCAATTCGGCAGGCTGGAGAAAGACACTGGAGACGCTGGGGACTTTCAACATCCCCGGCTACCTGCTGCGAATCGTCCGCGGATATTTCAGCGAGAGGATCCTCATCCTGGATACTGGTTCCAGAACGCACGCGGTCTCAGCCGGAGTCCCGCAGGGCTCCGTCCTGGGCCCACTGCTCTGGAACACGATGTACAACGGAGTGCTGAACCTCCCACTACCACCGAACACCTCCATAGTAGAGTTGGTGGTAGTTGAAAAGGAGGTAGCCGCCGCCGAGGCCGCTGCTAACAACGCGATACTGGCTGTCGAGGCGTAGCTTGCCGTTGCTGGTCTGGAGCTCGCCTCACATAAGACCGAAGCTCACTAGCAGTGCTAATCTCGAGCAGGAAGCGTGTCGAGACGGCAGAAATCCGGGTTGGCGGGCTGCCCATCACCTCGCAGCGCGCAATCCGATACCTGGGGGCCTTTCATTTAGAGAGCACTTGGAGTATGTGAACAAAAAGGCCAGCAACACAGCCAGGGCGCAATCGAAGATCCTGCTGAACACTCGAGGCCCTAGGCAGTGGAAGAGGAAGCTGCTCTCAAACGCGAGGCGTGGAAGCCACTTACCGTCTATGTGCGCTGCGGGTAGCAAGCGCCTTCAGGACGGTTTCTGACGACGCGGCGCTGGTCATCGCGGGGCTGGTGCCGCTGGGCGAGCTAGCTCAAGAGGCAAGAGAAACCCGTCTTACTCGGGCTGACCCCGTCCTACTCGGGCTGATCAACCTGTCGCGAGGCTAGACGGGCTGCTAGAAGCAGGAGCATCACCAGGTGGTAAGTAACGTAGGACAGCTCGACCAAATGACGCTGGACCCACCGACTAATCCCTGGCATCAGCAGCTGAATAAGCCGAAAGCACGGGGAGGTAGACTTCTACCTGACCCAAGTGCTCAGCGGACATGGGTGTTTCCGGAGCTACCTCAAGCGCTTCGGGCACGAGGTATTGTGGAGGTCGCTCAACACGTCCTGTTTGAGTGCTACCGCTTCCACCACGAGCGGGAGGAGCTGGAAGCCGGCGTGGGAAGATTCGTCACGGCCGAAAACCTCGTGCCGACCATGATCGGGAACAAGGTGGCGGTACCGCGCGACTTCGGCCTTCTTTTCTGCACCCACCTTATTACCTATTGTTTTGTTTGTTTGTTATTTAAAATTAAATAAATGGAATATAAAAAAAAATCCGGGCATATCGTTAATAAATAATGTAAACAATAAGGGACTCAAATTGCTCCATTGCGGGACACCGGAGTTTACCCGGAGAACATTAGATGTTATTTTTAAATCGGACTTTTTGCGTCCTGCCAGTCAGATAACTAGAGATCAACCTAAGAAGATCAATTGCAATTCCAAATTAAATCGAGTTTCCTGGGGAGAAAAAAATGATTAGCGGAATCAAATGCTTTGCTGAAGTCAATATAAATTACATCCCTTTGGAGATTATTATGGAAACCCTTTATAATGAAGAAAGTGATTTCCAAAAGGTTTGTAGCTGTTCATCTTCGCTTAATAAATCCATGCTGACATGGAGAAATTACTAATCTACAAAGGTGATGCAAATGTTTAGTAATATTATTTTCAAAAAGATTAGGGATGGCCGATAACTTAGAGATTTCTCTATAGTTGTTTGCATCCGAACAACTTTTTTTTGTGGAGAGCAATAACAAATGATTCCTTCCAAATAAGGGAAAAGTGAGAGGTTTCTAAGGATAAGGTAAACAATTTCAGAAGGGGAGAGCACAGGGCATCGGCAAAATACCTAAGCACACAGCCTGATTTTCCGTCAAGACCTGGCAAATGGCACGATGAGGATCTAAAAGAAGATAGCTTTCGTTTAAGCTTGGACTGAAAATTAGGTTCGATTTGGGCATGTTGTAAGAATACGTAATTTTTAGGCGACTAAATTCTTTATTGAACCAAGGTGGTTATTTCGAAATTGAGGAAAAGTATAACGGAACACTTTCAGAGAAACAACAAGAAAGGAAGCTAACTTCGGCTCGCCGGCTCGCCGTTGCAGATTGCAATTGAAACATAAAATTAAAAACGAAATTCTAAGATGACATTGAATGGCTGAATTTCAAATTTGATGAAAATATGTTGAGAAATAACTGAGTTATGATTTTTATATCCTGTACCAAAGGTATAAAGGTATTATAATTTTGTGCGATATTCTGTAATAGGCAGAAGGAGGCGTGGCAGACCCCCAAAAGTTACCTAAATATTGGTCAGGACCACTAAAGGAGTCGATATAGCCATGTCCGTCTGTCCGTCCGTCCGTCCGTCTGTCCGTCTGTCTGTATGAACGCCTAGATCTCGGAGACTATAAAAGCTAGAGACACCAAACTTCGGATTTAGACTTCTAATATCTGCACGCAGATCAAGTTTGTTTTCAATTTTTGCTGCTCTCCTTTTTTGGGGAGCTATTTGAAAAAAACCGTATATCTCCTAAATTTATAAAGTTAGGTAAACCATTTTCAAAACCTTAATATATTTTATCAAAATACACAAATTTCATTACGATCGTGCCATAAATAGCGGAGATATAGGCTTTTTACTTTATACATATTATGTATACAAGAGGGATCCAAATAACACATGCACCAATACACTTCCAATGGTCACATTCTTTGCCTGCATACACACAATGAAACAACGTAGAGCTATTATTAGTACGTTCCACTATGGCGCGGACCACCACTTTTTCTGGCCGAAACCTATTTTTTAAAAGTGGTTAAGTTAAAATTTGTTTAACCGGAATGTATTCAAAAAACATTAATTTGTAATGTTACATATCAAAAATTTTAACAGCGCACGCTCCTGTTAAGGTATCGGCTGCTAAGTCTGCTGTTCTAATTTGCAATCGCTTATTTATTGTTGAATTGCTTATTTATTGTGCAAGTTTTGAATGCCAAAAAAATTAAATTTTCAGGTTCAAAATATATGTTTGTGGACATAGACTGTTGAAATATACTGTTCTGGCGCTAAATTTTTGTGTAATTTGTAACCCTATTTTTACAACGTTCGTTAAAGTAATTGCAAGTTGTCCTGAGTTCAATTCACGTGGAGGACCGTACCCACGTCAAAGTTTTTAAATTTTTAGCAAATATTTTTTTTTAATATATAGAAATTTAAAATGAAATTTTGGAATAATATTAAGTGACCAATTCTCAAGTTTGATGAAAATATGTTGAGAAACATCGAAGTAATGATTTTCTCTATTATTTTCCTGATTGTTCCTATGGCAGCTATAGGATATAGTCGTCCGATTTTTATGAAATTTAAAACGAAATTCTGGAATAATTATTTATGGCCAAATAACTGGTGAAAATATATTGAAAACTGAAAAAGTTATACCGATCGTTCCTATGGCAGCTATATGATATAGTCGTCCGATCCGGCCCGTTCCGACTTTTGTAGAAGTGAGAGCATATAGAAGACTACCTGCAAAGTTTCATTCAGATAGCTTCAGAACTGAATGACTAGTTTGACTAGATCGACTCGGCTGTTGATCCTGATCAAGAATATACACTTGGCCCTCGCTTAACACGGGGGTTACGTTCCTAGAAAATGTCGTGTTAAGCGAAATCGTGTTAAGCGAAACATGGATTCAGTACAAAATAAGGGGTTACGTTCTCAAAATTCAAAACTGGCAGCAATTAAAATTTTTGATTGTTCAAATTTGGTCGGTTTTTATTAAAGTTTTATTTTACAAATTAAAAGTTAATATTTAAAAGTGTCTTCATGTAATTAATAATTAATTAATAGGTTAAACTTAAAAATGGTAAAAACAAAGGAGATCATTTCATTCTATTAATATCATTCATTGTTTGAGCCAGTTTATTTTAGCATGTTTTCTTTTTTAATGGCTCTTTATAAAAAAAATCAGTCATCAGTCATCATCGACTGTTTTGTAACCTTTAATGCTTCTTTATAGGCACTAACGCGATAAACGCAGTAAAAAACAAGAAAGGAAAGCTAACTTCGGGCGGAGCCGAAGTTTATATACCCTTGCAGAATATTCTGTAAATTATATTTTCCAAATTGAATCATATGCAATCTAATTTTAATGACTTAACGAGAAGGCTGAAATGGCCGGGTAATTTCCGATCGTTCAGTTATATGGCAGCTATAAGATATAGTCGGCCGATCGTTATGAAATTTGGTAGGTCGGATCA
>VNJQ01004078.1:0-74947 GCA_008042515.1 Drosophila truncata
TCCGTCTGTCCGTCTGTCCGTCTGTCTGTTTCTACGCAAACTAGTCTCTCAGTTTTAAAGCTATCGACTTGAAACTTTGCACAAACCCTTCTTTCCTTTGCACGCAGTATATAAGTCGGAACGGCCGGGATCGGCCGACTATATCCTATAGCTGCCATATAACTGATTGATCGGAAATGGTATAACTTCGGTGTTTTTAGAGTTAGAGAATTCAGATTTTGTACGAATGCTATTGTTGGCAACATAAAACGACATACTAAATTTCATAAGGATCGGCCGACTATATCCTATAGCTGCCATATAACTGATTGATCGGAAATGCTATAACTTCGGCGATTTTAAAGTTATAGAGTTCACATTTAGTAAGAATGCTATTTTTGGCAAAATACTACGACAAACCAAATTTTATCAGGATCGGCCGACTATAAGATATAGCTATAGATATAATAATATAACTGAAAAATCGAAAATTGCCCATCTTTTGTGTTTTTGAAGATAGAAAAGAAAAACTTCCTACATATTATATATTTGGTCAGTTGATCCGACCTACCAAATTTCATAACGATCGGCCGACTATATCTTATAGCTGCCATATAACTGAACGATCGGAAATTACCCGGCCATTTCAGCCTTCTCGTTAAGTCATTTAAATTAGATTGCATATGATTCAATTTGGAAAATATAATTTACAGAATATTCTGCAAGGGTATATAAACTTCGGCTCCGCCCGAAGTTAGCTTTCCTTTCTTGTTTTTCTATGATAAAGAGAATGTATTTTCTTCTGTTACTGCAGAGTAGCAACTTTTACAGTAGTTTAGGGACCAGAAATTTGACTATTAGGTCGAACTGTATTGCAGCTTCTCCCTTGTTATTCTTCAAAAGAAAATAAGAAAAGGTTACTATCTTCTTTTTGGCGCCACAACTAACGACATCGTCATTGGCAGTCACAAACCGAATCAAGTAAACACAAAAACGTAAAACCACCGATGTGGAAGCTTTTCTCACGCGCACACTCCCACACTTGGAATATATTCCGCCAAAAGCTTTCACAAACTCAAAACAGCATTCAAGACTTACTTCGCGTTCTCGTTCCCGGGCGAGCGATGAGAGATGCATCTGCAGGCTGCGATCGCTGACGGCGTCCTCCTCGGGAATTGTGGTGCACGAGGTGCGAACATGTCTCATCCGATGCACTGCATCCAGACTCAGCCGGTGTTCGTGATCGTCTCGGAGCAGGGCATCGAAAACGGCTACGCCGCCGTCAATGCTGCTCTCTCGGAGAATGCGCCCGCCACGGCCACTGCAATGCGGATGCTGCTCGTCGTGGTGGTGCTGCTGATGGTGGTGGTGGGCGGTGGTGACGACGCCCTCCGAGAAGGAGCGGATGCGCATGGCGCCGTTGGAGTCGGTGGTCAATGCCACCGAGCGGAAGCGATCGATGACCGCGTCCTGGATGCTGTTCACACTCAACTGGTTGCCCATCGCGCGTGGTTTCGGGGTCGGACTCGCCTCGGACTCCGAACAAAAAACAAGCAAGGAGGTAATGGCTGTCCACCGCAGGATGCTTCTGCACGGCGCCAGGATGCTAATCCAACTGACAGCGAGTCCGGCATTCAACAGGCAACTTGCCCCAGAGAGTCCTGCTGCTGCCACCGCACACACACGCAACAGTCCATCGAGAGAGACAGATAGAGAGAGAGAGAGAGAGAGGGAGACGGGAGGAGGCGGTGGTTGTAACTGGCCCAGCAGGGTCTGGGACAGGAGGTGGCGTCGCCACAGGTGCGCTGTTCTATTTACATTGCAGCGTTGCAAGCTTTGGCTGCAACCTGCCAACGAAAATAAAGTTGGCGCAAAACTTTAAAGCTTCCACGAAGCAGTGCAATTCCCGGAACGGATGGATCCACTCCAAGCGGGAATCAAACGAACCCGTCGACACCCATTAACTTTAATTTCCAAATCCACCTTTTGCCAATGGTGTTGTGTTGTTTCTTTTAACACTCCGCTTAAAAATAGACCACAGGTCGTATTGATTTTTATTTAAGCGGCAGCCAAGCCAACTTGACCAGGCAAATGGCTCCTGGTGCTCCCCAGGGGTTGAAAAATCAGCCAATGAATTAAAATGAGTCTAGGCCCAGAAGTGCACATCTTTTGGAAAACGAGGTTTTGGTTTTTGAAAATGGTCCAACTTTGGGGAATGAATTGTGATATACATTTATGCACATGCACATATTTATACTTATGCCATATGTGACATAGACACAATATACATCAAACGGAAGTTATTAAATCGTAAATTAATTATTTGTGTCAATCTTTAAAATATACCGCTCCGTTCAAAAGTTATTGCAATTTATATTTTCAATTTTTATAATAAAAATTGACAAATAACTCTTATTTTCAATTTTTTTCAATAAAAATTGGAGAATAATTATTATTTTCCATTTTTATTTTAAGAATCATAAAATAATAGCTATTACTTAACTCTTATATAAAAATTAAATAAAATAATAATAAAAATTGCTTAAATAAGTTTATCTTATTTCTGAATTGTACTAAACAAAATATGGTATATCAAATTTTTCCAGCTTTCTAGCTCAATTTTTTGGTAATAATTTTTATTTTACTCATAACTGTTATTTGCAAACCATGGTATAAAATTATGCAATATATATGTTCGTTCCATGATTATATATTTTCTATCATTCATTCAATTTCGTTAATTCTGAAAATAATTAAGTGAAGATCTTATTTGTAAACCGTTGCGTTCATGGACATTAATAAAAGATATCCATGAAACTCCTCACGGTTGACAGGCTAACGTGTGCGTCTATTGTTTAAGAAAATCATCATTTCTAAGCCTTAATGCCTTAATATGGTAACCTTAATGCATTAACCAATGTAAGATGGAGCCAGGAACTCCGCCGCATAATTTATACCTTAAAATTCGATTAAATAAACAAAATATGAAATCTAAACCATCAAATTGCGTCTTTTGTCCATAAAAAAATCGTGGAAAGCACAATTGATCTTGTAATACACTTTAAGCTGGTTGAGTTCCGATTATTTATATTCCAGTCATTAGATATGGTGGTCTGATTAGAACTCCAGAAGGAAGAAGTCTAAATATCTGAACGGATTTAATCAAATAGCTCTAAAATTGAGAAACATTGCGTGGTGGCGGAAAAGCTGTTGAGCTGTTGATACTGGTCAATACTGCATAGGGTCTCCTTTAATGCGTTGCAATCTTCTAAAAAAAACAATAATGAGCTTCATCACATCAATGAGCTTTCATCCATCATGATTACAAAAATGGGATCGTTAAAATAGTCTGCTACCTTTTCGCGATATTGATGGATTATATCGATGGTTGAATTATCGAAAAGAAAAATAGAGAAATAAGAACGTAATTAATGGCAAAAATAAATTATTATTAATGAAAGCAGTGGTCAGTCATTATAATTACTTAATTTTCACGAATTAATAATTATTTATATAATTATTATTATGTTTTTGTAAGCAAGAATGAAGTGTAAAGTGCTGCATTAGAATGAAATAAATTTGACAGCACGCCTTATTCAATGAAATAAGGCACCACATTCAGCAATAAATTATTTTATGAGGTCTCTGGTCAAAAAATATTACTTGGACATTTTAAGGAATATTTTTAAATGTCTCCAGTTGCTTTTTAGTTATGGTTATCTGTTGTTTATTTAAATTATCTTATAAGCAAATTCAAATCAATGTTCGCGGGCGCAGGAAGATAACGATAGGTTCCAAGCCGATGTTTTTTGAGACGGCGTAATGATCATACGCGTTCACCAGAAAAACATGATCATGATCCCTGAGGGATTTTTAATTAAAAAAAAAAATGTCACACCATTTGTAAAGTTCTGCACTTTTGGTCTCGGAAATACAAACTGACAGGACTTAATCGACTCTTTTGGTGGGGATGCTGATAAGGTATATGTATTTCATACATTTTCGATTGCGATTTAATTATAGTACCCGAGTCCCCTTAGAACCCTTAAGTCTAAATCGTCCCTTGTGGAAAGTATGTGGAATAAATGTCTGAAATGTCCATGGTCAGATCAGCCATATGCCTCAAAACGAGGAAAGTAGAATATTAGCCGAAGCATAAAGAGCTCATTGATAATAGCCAGGAAAAGGATCTCAAAACGACAACCTCCTGGGAAGTGGTATTCTTCTAGGACCCAGTGAAATCCAAAGAATATGGTCCTACTAAACTATACAAATACAAATGTACATAAGTGGATATACCATAATGAAAATAATCTTAATAAAATCCGTACCAAATAAATATATAGAACATATAAAAACCACTTACCCGCTCGAGCTTCTGGAAGTACTGGCGGAGGAACTGAACGGGATTTTCCGGCCTGCAGACGCATAATTGAACAATGCAGTCCTTCAGGACACGCTGGATCCCGTGCGTCTGGATGTAGTGCTCGCACTCCCGCAGACTCTGCTCCTCCAGCGTCTTGGCCATCATGTACGACATGTGCGATGGATGCGAAGATGGATGTGGTTGTGGAAGTGGGAGGTGGAGCAACTTGGGAGCAGCTTTTCACCCGCCGCCGCACAACGCAATATATGTACACAATTTGCGTGGAGTGTGTGTGTGGGTGTTGCGTTTGGTTTACAGGCTCGTTTCGCTGGCAAATCGGTGGAAAGTGGAGATAATGCGGCTATATGCTTGATGCTCTTTGTTATCTTGACCTGCTGCTATATCCTCCGATGAATTTCCCCCTCTTTAGCAGCTTTTCTTTGCGTTTTTGGCACCGTTTTTGTTGCGTTTTCGGTTCCGTCTTGCCCCGTTTTCACTTTCGCAATTTCACACTTCTGGACCGCTTTGGTCTGTCCTTCTGATGAACGCCGCTGGGCCCGCACTTCCACGCAGCATACGGATATATTGGAATCACTAGAACAACGTCCCAAAATCTGTTTTTTACTAAAAACTTAACTAATTTTCACGCACGTAAACCACAGACGTTGTTGTTGTTGTCTTTGGCTGCATGTAGTGGTGGGCGTCCCAACTGGTCACGCACTAAACGATAGCTCGATATCTCGATAGCCAACTCGTTTACCAACACTGTTACGAAACACGATAACGATAGATAAACGAAAGAAAAGAAGAACACAAACTATTTGAATTGGGGGGAAAAGCTTTCTTCGAAGGGTGTTTTTACGCTGAAATTAATGTTTCGCCTAATCCAATAAAGATCAAAAGCAGTAGCTATGTGGATGTTAGATGCCAGCGAGCGCTTGTGCCATCGAACGGAGGTATGTTTACTTTTACTTTTCGCGGCTTCCTCAGTTCGTTTTCCTTTTTGTTCGTCGTTTGGGTATTGATTTTTCCGAGGCTTTTCCATGACTCTTGCAGCTAAAATGCTGCACACGGAGCTGCCTACCGCTGGCCACCGCATCTATGCGCCGCTAAGGCAGGCTATGACCGATTCCGAGTCGGACGAGGAGATAGAAATTCACAACGCCTACGCCTTGCCTTCCAAGCACCGCCAACTGCAGCCGCAAAGGAGTCGCATTCCACCAAATACATTGGCCTTGAAGTCGCCACATACTCGAGCTGCACCCACCGCCACACGAATTGTGACCCGGAACCCGACTGCCTTGGCGGGAAACCCCCAGAAATTCCAACTAGAGGGCAGCAGCTACACCACCAACATGCAGAACACCTTCCGATCCGTCATGCTCAGCGATAACGGCGGCGTGGGATCGGAGTTGTCCCACTTCAACAGCGAATTCGATTCCAATGCGGATAATGTGGCCATTTTGGGCGGCCCCCAAGGCGCGGAAGATGCAGCCAAAAGGAAACCCATGTCGCCGGCCAGAAAATGTTGCTTCATCGGCAGCCTTCTGCTCTGTGTCTTTGCCGTGGTGTCCTTCGTATGGATAGTTCCCTGCGGCAATCCAGACGGCACTGGTTCCTGTCCAGCCGTGGGGGACCGCATCAAGACTCACAACTGGCTGAACAACTACACCCGGGCAGAGCTCAAAGGAGGCGTTAACGTGGTGGGAGGACTCCGGGCCTGGGAGAATAACCTGATCTTTATGTACCGCGGCGATGCCTTCTTCCCGGAATCCCGACCGGGAAACGAACGACGAAATGGCATAATCTGCCTCATCGGCAGCTCTGGGGCTGTAGCCTGGTATGTGGAGATGGTGGACGAGCCGGTGGCCCTGGACTGCACCCTTGTAGACATCGATGGGAATGGAAAGACAGACTGCCTGGTGCTCGATGAATCTGGTGAACTGGGGGCCATCCATCCCGTTTCCGGCGAGTGGCTGTGGTGGTTCAAGGAGCGTTCCGCCCGCAAAGTAGATGCCTACGATTTCCCCATCGTGCTGCCCGATTTGGATGGCGACGGGGTGCTGGATCTGTTGCTAGTCACCAGCTTATCGCTGGAGCAGCGCACAAAGTCGCTGGCCCAAGCGAAGCCCGAATCCTCCGCCCAGCTGGAGGCTCGCAACGTGTTGCGCCTGTTGTCGGGCAGAAAGGGAACTCCCATAGGGAGTGGCTTTACCAGTCATGATTGTGACAAGCTGCGCAACCTTAAACTGGAGGCGGGCAACGTCAGCTTCACCTGTCAGCGGACCAATGGCACGGAACAGCTTCGCTCAAAGGGCCTGGACGTGCTCTACACTTTGATAACGAACAAGTCGATTGGAAGCCAGCGCCTGCTATCCACCGCCAAGATATCACAGCACCGGAATCATGGCCAGCGGAGGGAGATGGATGCGCAGCGCAACATCTACAGCCTCAGCGGACGGGAGCTTGTGCTAGAGAATCGCGGTCGCTGTCCGGATGATTGCAATGTCACGTTTGTCCTCAGCGAGGTGCGCGACGGCAAACCCAATGTGGTGCGAAGCTTCAACAAGAGTGGAATGTACGGCATGGTGCCGGCCCAATGGCACTTTAAGAATACCAAGAGCCAGATGTCCGGTTTTGTGGTCAAGTTCTGGAAGTGGCACGGCCCCATTAAGCCAGCCAAGCAGAGCCCCAGCAGCAGCAGCAGCAACAGCAGCAACAACAACAACAATGTGCAGAAGAGTGGCAGCAACAATCACACCAAGAATATGAATGCCATCAAGGACAAGGAGAAGGAGCAGGCAAAGAAGAAACAACAGCAGCAGCAACAGCTTCAGCGGGTGAAGAGGAGCAGCCAAGCAGAGGAGCACAAGTTCCCACCGCCCCACGAGGAGTTCGATGTCTTTGAGCATTTGATACAGAAGAGGGAGACTTTTGGAGTGCCATCCAAGAACCAAACAAAGACAAGTGGGCTCTCCTCCAACGCCGGTTACAAGATGCAGATGATCACGGAGACGGTTATCCTGGTGCTCTTCGTAGGCGCCGACACTCACATTGAGAACACCTCGCAGAGCAACATCATCCAGTTCTGCCGTCATGACCGCAACGAGTTGGTCTGCCAACCGGACCTGAACAACCAGGATCACTCGATGCTGATCGCCGATCTAGATCAGGACGATTCCCAGGAGCTTGTCACCTACACGTCCACCTTTGTGCACGGCGACGACGAGCAGCCTCGGAACGACTTCAAGCTGCTGACCTACGTGCGACTGCTGCGCCTGCAAGCGGATCTGCCCGCCTACTACGAGGACGGGAAGCGCAACTAGGCGGCAACCGTATCTGCACCACATGGAACGAGCATTTAGCCAGCCGGAGACGAGCTGTCGGATACGAGTAGTAGTTTAATCCTAGTTGCATGCATTACATTGTACATTAAAAGAACCTTTTCTAGCCACTCCCATGAAGTAATAAATCAGAAAACAAGAAAAACTGCAAAATGTTTCTTGATTAATATTTTTTCTCGGGGTTTTGTCATTTTTACAACGCTTTTTCTTTATTTCAAAAATCATATTGCATTGAAGTATTGCATTAACTGAATATAAACTAAAAATATAATGTCCCGAAAGATCATTTTAATGGAACTTCACTCTAATATTGGTTTAAAAATTCTACCATGCGTTTTCCTATTTTTTAGGGTTTAAATATCAGGCTAACAATTGCTTTGTACTGCAGACATCGTAGGTTTACAAATGAATTCCCGACAAACGCATGCTTTTGGTCTTATAAAATGTATTTACACCCGAAAAAATTCAGATTCTAATTTTGTTTCGCTTTGAAATTGTCAAATTAAAAAAAAAAGTGCAACATAGGGAAAGGGTAACGTTCAAAATAGAACTACCTATATAAATGTGGTTGCAATTTTATAAATTTTGTTTATAATTGAATTTATCTACCATTTCGCGTGTATGGTATACAATAATATTTACTAGCCTAGGGTCCTAAAAGTCAACGCCGCTTAGATAGCGCTTCATGTTCGCAAAGCAGCTGGACGACGTCCATTGCTCGGCTATTACTTTGAACTCTTCGTCCAGGCGAGGAAACTTCGCAGCATTGATGGCCAAATGGTTTATCTTTTTCAACAAGCGATATGTCTGCGAAGTAATATTATTTAAATCAATTTTTAGTTGCCAGTGTGGAAAGTTGGTCTTACCTCCGCCGAAGTCGTGGATATATGCTTGGCTATGGCCAGGGCTTCGTCGCCAACGCTGCGGGCCTTGCAGGTCTTGTCAACAAAACTATTCGGCCCCACGACATCTGATGCAATCAGTCTTTCACCCAACAAAAGCAAATTCGAATGCTACGGCGCAATGGACAATAAACAAGTTAATCAATGGAATAATAAATGCACAAAAAGCAGCGGCTTACCACTTGACTGGACACCTTTTCGTGGCCATGCCACAGTGCATAGCCCTCGGGCAGCTGTCCCAACTTGACATAGTTGGTTTCAAAGCAACAGTCGTCGGCGGCTACCACATAGTCGACAAGCGGCAGCTGCATCACGCCCAAATTGATAAGGTTGCCAACAATGCCCGCCACCAAGGGCTTGGGGAACGTGGCCAGAGTGCGGAGATACGTTCTAGATCAAGTAATTATTATTAGTTATACTGCATTCAAAGTATAAACTTCAACTCACTTGAGTGTTTGGTTCAGCTGGGTGGCACTGGTCCTGCGCTTCTCTGCCGATCCCTGCACCAGCTCCTGGCACTCGATGCCCTGACAGAACTGCTGGCCCTGAACAGTAATGAGCGCAGTGTTGAAATCATTGCTGCGTGCCACGCTGCTCAGCGTCTCGGTCAGTTTCTGCAGCAACTGGCTATTGTAGGTCTGTCCCGTTTTGCCGCGGTGCGTTTGGACCTTCAAATGGGCCACCTTATCCACCTTGTGCAGGACAACCAGTTCGGCGGCTGCTGCCTTGGTTTGGCTACTGTTAACGGCCTTCATATCATTGGCCAGTGTGTGAGAAGAGGAACACGCGGGCGACGCTTCGACGCCTCTTTGGTTTGCCTTGTCCACCGGCTTCAGGAACTTGAAGGAAGGATCAGAGCCCTCGGCCGCATCGTCCGATAGAGTGGCTGCTCCGCCGGGCTTGTTGTCCAGCGAATGGCGGCTGACTGAGGTGTTGCTCGAGAAGGAGCTGTTGGAGCGCCGCCGCATGATCATGGACTCTTCGCTGGCGCGCTGCTTGTACACGTAGTCCCACGAGTCCGAAGCACGCGGCTTGGCAGCAGGGGTCTTGGGTGTTGTCTTGGCGAAAACTGCTGTGGTAGTCCGTTTGGCACTGGATTTCGGTGTACTAGGAGGAGCAGTCTCTTTCTTCGGCGTCGCTGGCTCTGCTGAGGCGCGGGATGTCTGGTTCTGGGGACAGAGAAATAAGTTTCAGGTGCTCGTTCTTATAATCTAAAAGAAGCAACACTCTTACCCTGCCCGTAATGGTCATGGCTCGCTTTCGCATCAGCGGCTTATTGGATATCTCCCCGCCGCTCATCTCGCGCTGCTCGTGCTCGACCGCATGGATCATATTGGCAGCGCCCTCATCGCCCATCAAGCGATCGATTTCGGTCACCTTCTTCTTTTTCTGGGGTCCACCGTTGGCCAATCCAGAATTCGGGGTCTGCGAGCGCCGCTTAATAGGCGAAGGACCTCGTTCCGCTGCCCCAACCGGCGTGGAAGCCTTTGTTGCTCGAACAGTGGGAGTGGCTGCTAGCGGCTTCTTAATGGCCGCCTCCTTCTTCGCACTCTTGACCGCCAACTTTGGTGTCTTGGGAGCTGGTGCTGTTGCCGCTAGCGCTGCCTGAACGGTTACAACATTCTTAGGCGTAGATGGCGGTGGCGTTGTTGAGGGAGTAGCTGCTCCCTTGGAGCTGCTGGCATACTGGGCAAAGGACTTTTGCGTCTCGGGGGCATCCGGGTCCCAGATTATCTTCCGCTTGATCACACGCTTGCAGCCTGTCAAAACAATTGTTTCGGGTTTTAATAGGAGAAATAATAACTATTAAATAAAAAACTGATCATGTACCTGCGGTGGTTGGCTCTGCGCTCACATTGGCGGTCGGTAACGCTGTAATTGATGGCTTTGGTTTCTCCACCACTGCCGTAATGTGCTTCGGCGTTGAGGCCTCGATTTGCTTTTGGGTCACGGTTTTTAGCATTACTTTGACGCTGCTGATCTTATTACTGAAACCAGGCGTAGTCGAAGTTGGGGCGGGCTTGCTGGTTGATGTAGGCTTCTTTGCTGGCACCGGCGGCGGCTTGTGAGCTACCACCACTTTCGTTGCAACGGGCGGAGCTGCTGGTGTATCTTCCTCAGAGTCCTCGTAATCGTCCCAATCTTCGTTCAGCGAACTGACAATGTCTTTGGGCTTCAACGCGACACTCACCGGCGGCTTTTCCTTGCGGCGCGACTTTGCACTTTTGAGGTCGGCCATCTGCTCGAGGGCCACGGCCCTGATCTCTTCCGCGGATAGCTTCGGCTTGACAAAAGTAGTGGAGGTGGCGGGCTTAAGTGACTTGCTTGACTTGGTCATAGGTGACTTGGGGCTGGCCTTGTTGGCGGTAGACTCTCCGCCGTTGCTCTCGTCATCGTCGATCTCCATTATCTCGTACTGACCCTCCCCCTCTATGGTCACGCCGACGTCTACCCCCACGTTGTCCAGCTCGGAGAGCATCTTGTCCAAGGCACTCTTCTCATGACTGGTGTCTGTGCCCTTGAGCAGAGCGATTAGATCCACCTCTTCCAGTGGAGATGCCGTAGCTTGGCCATTACCAGACAAATCGCGATCGTCCTTCAGCTGCGGAGAGCCAGTCGTCAGCTCGTCACCGACTGCCCGGGCATCCGAACCGTCATTGTCTGTACCGCCACTGCCAGCTGCCGCTGCTGCTGCTGCCGGATCAACGGGCCGTATGTTGTGCAGCTTGGCTATCTCCTGCTCCAGGGAGCTTAGTTCATCCAGCACCGGTCCCTCCTCGTCTTTGCCGTTCAATTCGGCCAACTCCTCTTCCAAATTGTCGCCCGCACTTTTCGCTACCAACGCCGCTGTGTTTGGTTCTAGGGTTTCCGCAACGCGCGGAGCCTCCTTGGATGGGGAGGCCTCCTTCGTTGCCATTGGAGTCTCCGTCACCTCTGCCATGATGATTTTCCGTTAAATTGGTATTCCAATAAAATGATTTTCTTGCTTTCAATCGGATAAAATTAAAAAATCACAAAATATCATCACAAAAAAATGGCCGCTCGACAGCAAGTGCATCTGGAGTTATCGAAATTCGATATATTTGGTGATGAGCCATTTATAGCTAGAAATAGCTAGAATTACACAAAAGATAAAAAATATATTTTCTACAGTAAAAATAAAAACAAATATATAACGAAAATAATATAAAAACATTTTTGTATTTCTAAATTCTTACTCTCTATTTGCTATTTTGCGAATGTTGTGGCTTTTGCTCAGACTAATGGGACTAATGCCCAGAGTGACCAGGTTAAATTTAAACTTTCACGGTGAGTTTCGAGTGAGAGCGACGGTCTCTCTGCGCTGGTAGCGCCTGGTCACACTGGCCCGAAAACGCTCCCCCGCTCACCCCCCCTGACGAATACTTGACGGAAAAAAGTCTCATCTGCAGTAAGGATAAGCGCAAGGATAGCGCCAGGAAAGGCAAGCGTTTATTGATCAACCACCCGTCCGGTGGTCCGAGCGAGGCGAGCTTCCTGCGTAGTGCCCAGAGCAGTCAGAGCATCCGAATCCCGCCGAGCGGAGAGCGGCAAGCGAACGCCAGCGAAAAAGCAACAGAGAACGGAGAGGGAAGCGAAACAGCGTCGAATACAGAACTTCGCTGGTCGGGGGCAGTGGTGGCAGGCAGGATGTGGGACTCGTCCATGTTTCTTAGCACGCTGACGCCCAAGTTCTACGTGGCGCTCACTGGTACCTCCAGCCTGATCTCGGGCCTGATCCTGATCTTCGAATGGTGGTACTTCCGCAAATATGGAACCTCCTTTATAGGTGAGTCTTCCATACGAGCTATTCGTCCGATTCCCTCTAATCCGAGTGTCCGGCAGAGCAAGTGTCCATCAACCACATTAGTCCCTGGATCAATGGCAGCGACGGCCAGTCGGAGTCGAGCAATGGCAGTGGCAGCAGCACCTCCAGCGGTTCCAGCAGCAGTAGCAACGGCGGCGCTGGTGGCGGAGGAGGAGGCGGTGGTGCAGCAGCCGGAGGAAGCGGCGGAGCCACAACCAGCACCGGCACCCAGATGCCCGAGTGCAAGGTGTGGCGAAATCCGCTGAACCTCTTCCGAGGTGCAGAGTACCAGAGATTCTTTTGGGCGACCAGTAAGGAGCCGCTGACCTATTACGATATGAACTTGAGCGCCCAGGACCACCAGACCTTCTTCACTTGCGAGGGCGACGCCCGCAAGGAGGAGTACGAGATCATGCAGACGGCCTGGCGCGAGCGCAATCCGATGCAGCGCATCAAGTCCGCACACAGTGCGCTGGAGATAAACGCCGAGTGCGCACCCGCCTACATACTGCTGGCTGAGGAGGAGGCCATGACCATCATGGAGGCGGAGAAGATACTGAAGACGGCCCTGAAGGTGGCTGAGATCAACTATCGCAAGTCGCAGGCCACCCAGCACCAGGGCGCCATTGCCGATGGGATGCATCGGCGAGACACCAACGTGCTGATCTACATCAAACGGCGGCTAGCCATGTGCGCCCGCAAGCTGGGAAAGCTGAAGGAGGCGGCCAAAATGTTCCGTGACCTCACCAAGGAGATACCCTCGATCATGAGCGTGCTCAACATTCACGAGAACCTGATCGAGACGCTGCTGGAGATGCAGGCCTACGCCGATTGCCACGCCATTCTCGCCAAGTATGACGACATCTCGCTGCCCAAGTCGGCGACCATTTGCTACACGGCGGCTCTGCTAAAAGCGCGCGCGGTGGCCGACAAGTTCTCGCCGGACATCGCCTCAAAGCGGGGCCTCAGTCCGGCCGAAATGAGCGCCGTGGAGGCGATCCATAGGGCCGTCGAGTTTAATCCGCATGTACCCAAGTATCTGTTGGAGACAAAGCGGCTGATTCTGCCGCCCGAGCACATCCTGAAGCGTGGCGACTCGGAAGCCCTGGCCTATGCGTTCTTCCATCTCAAGCACTGGAAGCAGGTGGAGGGGGCGCTGAATCTGCTGCACTGCACATGGGAGGGCACATTTCGCATGCTGCCGTATCCGCTGGAGCGCGGCCACCTCTTCTATCCATATCCCACGTGCACCGAGTGCGCCGATCGCGAGCTGCTGCCGGCCTTCCACGAGGTGTCCGTGTATCCCAAAAAGGAGCTGCCCTTCTTCATCCTGTTCACGGCGGGACTGTGCTCCATCACCGCCCTGCTGGCCCTGGCCACCCACCAGTATCCAGAGCCGATGGGCCACTTGGCGCAGACCGTACTTACCTGGATTTCGTATCCGTTTCAGTTGCTCAAGGAGCGCATCGAGGCGTTCTGGCCGTGCAATCTGCTTCAGCAGTTGTCGCGCGTCTAAGCCGGGAAGCTGTCGCGGTGTCCTACCTTCTTTCCACCCTCGAATGACGTCACACACAAACACAAACACAAACAAGGAACACACCACACCAGTCACTCACACGCATCAATCTCCATCTCTGGCTAAGGAACCAGCAAACAAGCTACAAAAAACCACTAAAAACACTCACAAACCCTCAATACATAACATGCGTATATATATAGTATATATATAAATACATATATATATTTTGGATCTTAATATGTCTGTGTTGTCTTCGTGAAATAAACATAAACAAAGCAAAAAACAAAATGCAAACAAAACACGCACTCAACTAGTTGCAGCTTCCAAGTGATCCGGATGAACGGTACGAATTTTCAGCAGCCACGCAAGAGGAAACTAAATTATACATAAGTTTTATTATTATTTTTATTATTGTAAACGAGAGTACGAAAGGAGAGTAAACTAAAATGTGGAACTTATCGTTTATTTTATTTATCAAATGTTGTTCTTAGAATCTGCATAAATTGGATATATATTAATTTAAACAAGCTTTATTATTTGAGTATTTTGCACGTTTATGCTGTTTGAAATCAAAAGCATAAATGTGTTTTTAGAAACTTGTTTTTTTTTTTTGAAGAACCTGGTTCTCATTGAAGGTCCAGAACTTGTTCTAAAATAAGATTTCTTCTTGCGTAGATTATTTTATGATTTATTGGTTGACAATTTCAATCCTTATCTACTTGTCGATCCAAGAAATATATTTTTTTTATATGATCTTAACAGGAAGTCCACTGTTAAAGTTATCTCTTATTACTAATAAGTTATTAGAGAACTAAACCTTCTTAACGGGAACTTAACTGTCAGAGAAATTTTAACAGTGAGAGGAGAAACCGAACCCCGCAATATAAAACTCTGCATATTTTTGAAAACTTTAGAAACTTTCCTATCTTATTTACACTTGTAATTGCAATAGATAAGGAATTCGTTTGATGAATCAAAATGATTTTATCGCAGGGCATTATAGCTTAAAGTCAGAAGTTTACAACGCAGTATATGAAATGGCTATTTCAAACGACTGTGTCATAAGCAGCAACAGAAACAATCGGAAAATGTAAAAGTAATATACAAATTGACATAACTTTGTTTAGTTTTTAGGGAAATCATCATTTTTATGCATGAATTCTTCGATTTTGATAACGCCCACGCCCAACGCAACTGTTTGCAAGCTGGAAATGATAATCATTGTTATGCATTTCTTAATTTTTATTATTTAAAACAACGTTACATAGAATCCGATGCTTATTTTCTTATTTGTGATATAGTTAGAGTTTTATTCAATTTTCCTGGTTAATGTCAAGTTTGTGCTCTCATCTTCTTCTAAGTATATATAAATCGCACTTACATTTGGTAACATCCATAAATGCTTCTAAAAATGATTTAGGTATCTGAAATATCTTTGTAACGTTTTTGAAGTAAGGCACCAATCATCACATTCGATGTCTTCCATTGATAAGAAACTTACAACGGAGTAATCTTGAAGTAGCCCTCGCAGACCTTGCACTTCTCGAAGAGACCGATATACGAGTTCGGGTTGAGAGACATAAAGTAACGCCTCACAGCCATGAAGATTTCCCCGGTGTGCATTTCCAACTCCTGGCTGGACATATTTCGCAATTTTCTCATAACGTAGTCCACAATACGAAATAGTACTGATTCGGTTGAAATGTAAAACTTTAACACCGTGGTCAGCTCGTCCAGCATGGTATCCATAAAGGTCCGTGTCAGCTTCATAAGTAGGTCGAACACCTCTGGCCGCAGATTGTTTGCCATGCTTGTAATCAGGTTCTCGAAGCTCTCTGCGTTGATTACATGCTCGAAGATGACGTGTCCGTAGTTCTCCAGCACAAACAACACGCCGCCCACCATCACGGAGCTGAGCTCCAGGGCGAACACGCCGACTGCATAGGTGGGCGGCTCCGGGCGCGGATTGGCCGTCGGCTGGGGTCCAATCAGGCGGGAAACCTGATTTAGGCCATCCAGGCGCAAATTGCCAGAGGCGGCATGACTGGCCGGGATCGGCTGGGATACTTGGCCCAGTACATTTGGTCCCTGGTTGTGCTGCACGCTCGCCCGCAAATCTGCCGCCGAGGTCTGCACCTCGCCGTTAAGCACGAAGCCATTTCCTTCTGGTGCGAAAGCGTATCGCACGCCCTCCTGATTCATGTTCTTATTGATCTTGTAGAGGTCATTAAATTGCTGCCTCGAGGGCACCTCGTTGACGTTGCGAATGATGTCGAGCTTTCCGCGCGTATTGCCCCGTAGGCGGACAGTTTCCTTGGAGGCCTTGTCAAAGGCACGTCTGCAATGATCCGTATAAGAGATGCTCTAGTTTACTATTTACTTCCAAGCACTTGAAGTGCCTTACCTCTGGCGATTGCTGAGTGTGTCCCGATAGCCCGCTATATTCCTGTTGGCCGTCTCGTTGATAATGGTCGAGGCCAGCTTGAAATTGTAGACGCTGTGTGTGAACAGCACCAGCGAAGCGGACAACTGGAGCACGTCCATGGCGCTGATGTCATCACCATCCTTCATTTTCTACAGGGAAAGCTCATTAAATTGCAGGAATATATTCATGTATCTGTCTAGCTTACCAGTATCAAGTCCAGCACTCCGTTGGCCACACCACTGCCCGAGATGACGATCGAGGAGATGTTCATGCCGTTCACCGTCATTTGGGCAATCTAGAATATTATTCAACATACATACACAATTATACATTTATTTTAAATACATTTAAGAATAATAGCTTACCGCTCCAACCTCCCGTCCGGCGTTTGTAGCCGCTGACACGGCTTGGGTGGCGCCTGCTGCTCCCAACCCAATTGTGCCAGCGATCACGCCCAGCCAATGGCCGCGCGCCTCGCGGTCTGTCACGCTGATTGATTGTTCGTGCTGGCTGCGATCAATCAGCCTGGCACTCGAACGGGCCGTGGCGTAGCCTGCGCTGGCCAAACCAACAATTCCAGCTATAGCCATAGCCGGACCTGACACGGGGAGCGTAAGAAGACCCGCTATTGGAATACAGGCTGCGGCAAAGCCCCCCACAGCTGATCCTGTATCCAGATATCCAAGCACCTGGCTGTTGGTGCTGCCCGCCGGCGTTACATATTTGTCCAGGCGCACCTGCTCCTTGACAATGCGGTAGATACCTCGTTCAGGAGCCACCATGATGCCGGCGGGAAGCTCATTGGTGGCCACATATTGTGCCCAGTTCTGGTAGACGCGTCCGTTCTCATCCACAAATATGTTGCAGCAATCGGAGCTGTCATTACTGGTGCCACTGCTGCTGTCTGTAAGGATATAATAATGCGATTAGATTGGAATATGCATTAAAGAGAGCCTGTTTTTACTAGCCATTAGGTAAACGTTTTTGGACAAAGACTAGATTGCTAAGATTGAAGAACTTACGGACACAGCGGCGGGCTCGGAAAACCGGATGGCAGGAGAACTTCTTGTTGTCCTCGGCGCGATTTACATCGTTAGTGCCCTCGACCACCATCACATAGATGATTGCCGTCAGCGACTGCCGATTGGTGTATTTTCCTGGAGAGAAACAAAGGGCGTTAGGAGATTACGCAACCGTCTGACGAAATTCCCGATCGCCGACTTACGCTGCTCCCACACGGCATTGAAAATGGTGTCACGTGCTCTCTTATTGTCAGCAAGGATCTTTAGGTGTTTGTTCTCGTTCTCCGGCGAGCCTCCACCGGGCGGCTGGGGATCGCGGATCAGCTCCTTGAGCTTGTTTTCTAGAATTTCCGATTGCTCTTGAGATAGCCTGCGGATGAGATCATACGAAAATGTAATATTTTAATGCTGAATAGCCAACTGCGCAGTACTCACAAATCCCAGATTATCTCCTCGGCATAGCCAAGGGATTCGGCAAAGTTTTGCTGCACCTCGCGGGCGGTTCGGCTTGCCCCGCCGTTGTCTATAGCCCTTGCCATGTCGGATCTCCTGAAATTACAACTTCCTTCGCCGCAGTTTGACTGCTAATGGTCTCTTTTTCCGGGAAAGCACCAATTTATTGGCGCACACTTCGCAAGCATCTGCGATCGCTCTGAAAATCCCAAAACGCCTCGTAAAAATGGAGGGTAATTGTTGGTATTTTGGTACGCATATTTTCCGTCTTCTAGAAGTTAACCGGCATTTTGTAAAAATGTTTGCTAGTGGCTTGTTAATGTGTATAAGGGATAAAACGAGAACTAGTATTATTGGTTATTTAACTACTGCATATTTAACTAATGAAAACAAAAAGAAAGCAAAATAGTGCTGCCAGACTGCCGGTAATAGTATCTTATCAAGATCCAAAGGTCGAAACCCAGGTAAAACTTTAGTAGATCAATTTGTTTGCATCTATAAAGTAAATTTGATACGATTTAGTTTATTTACAAAAAAAAAAAAAAACTAATTCCGTTTTATATCGACGCTAACTTATCGACTATAATTTGACAGACATTCTTAATTACTATTTAAACTTTACTTTAAACTTTAACGATCCTGAAAACAACATTTATTTGTTGAAAATGATGTGTAATTTTAAAATCATCTGAGAAGGATTAAATGCAGTAATAATTTGCACATTTCCCCAACAAATATCGATAGACTCGTTATCGAACCAGCTCCAGTTATGAGCTAAACAATCCTACGTGTAGTGTTCCAGGCGTATAAGCGAGATTTTGTCAAAAATAATAAAAAATATTAAAACAGGCTACGTATTAAACATAAATTTGAAAACAGCCAATAAGCGACAATTATTATTATTATTTTCTTACTTAATTTAAGCGAAAACAAAAAATTTGAGAAAATTAAGGGTGGCGTTCACCAGAACAACATGATCACTGATCAGTGATGGATCAGTAATCAGTAATCCAGTTGTTCTGGTGAACGCGTATGATACATTTCGATGCCTCAAAAATAATCGGCTTGGAACCTATCGTTATCTTCCTGCTTCCCGCCAACATTGAATTTGCTAACAAGATAATTAAAATAAATAACAGTAGGTATAACTAAAAAGCAACTGGAGACATTTTAAAATAATCCTATTCCGCTGTGTTACCGGGAATTCATGCCCATTCCCAGTTACCGGTTGGCAAATATCGGTTGGGTAATATCGATGCATCGATTCCCGTTTAACGAAAGCATCGAAACCTCGGAAAACAGTTTACCGTTTGGGAATTCGTGCCCGTTCCCACTCCATACAAAATCTGTTCCCAGTTACCGGTTAGCAAATATCGGTTGGGTAATATCGATGCATCGACTGCCTTTCATCGAAACATCGAAACCACGGAAAACTGCTTAGTGGCAATCGTTTTGTGGCAGTCTCATGTAAATACAGATTTTAAATTCGCGGCGTACAAATCGTGCATTTTTGCAACAGCAACAGCTCCCGCCCACCTCAGCGCCCGCTTAGCCAGCGTCGCGCCACCAATTGATCGGAAATCCGCGGAAGGCGCTGCAAAACTCGGCCTCCACTCTCCGCCAGCAAGCCCAGAAGCATCAGCTGGAGCTGCCGGAGGAAAAGTGCAAGCAAAAGGCAGGCCAGACGAGGCGTATATATATAGATAGTGATAGGAGGAGGACACATCGGCGATGGCGGGTCAAAAGTTCCAGTACGACGAGAGCGGGGGAACATTCTACTACTTTGTGTTATCGTTCTTGGCGCTTATATTGATACCCACAACGATTTACTATTGGCCACGTAAAAAGAAAGAAGGTTAGTGCCGCTGCCCAGCCGATTTTAATCGCTCGCTCTCTCTTCCTCCTGCTCTTCCACCTGCAGCTGGGCGCGTGTGTGTTTGTGTGTGCGTAGCTTACATGTGTTCGCAGCTCTCTCTTATTTCCTTACTGCAAATGGACACGTTCCAATAAGTTATTCTAACAACGTCAGCTCAGCTCGGCGTCTTCTGCGTATTGGTGAAAGCTGTGATTACCGCAAGACACGAATTGAGCGAAGCTCTCTTCCCAATTGGAACGCGTTCACGCGTCGTCAAGTCGCTGGATCTAAGACACAACTCGTAAGATCTTCTGATCTTTCCAGAGTTCCAAGAAATAATTTAATTAGAAATTATTTAATTTTCACTTAATTTAAACTAATTTAATTTAAAATAAATTATTACATTGTATTATCGTTAAATCCTTTGCTAGATTGCAATTTGCGTACGGTTACCAACTAACAATGGCCGATCTCTGAGCTTATAGAAGTCTAAAAAACACGTACACTCAGACCTACTCAGTCCCACAATCTCATCTGATAACAATTTCGCCCCAGATTAAACAAGAGTTCTTGGTTCCCTTTCCTGCAGATCCCAGCAAGTTAAAGGATGAATGCCAATGCGCCGACTGCCTGAAGAAGAAAGCCATTCTGGCCAATGCCGAGCCTTACAGGGCACTGAAGTCATGGAGCATCAAGCTGACCATTGTGCTGGGCTGGGCTCTGCTGCTCTTCCTCACCTACCGCGTCTCGCAGTTCGACTACGAGATGGCCAGCTTCGATCCCTTCGAAATACTGGGCGTGCCGCCGACCTCATCGCAGGCAGAGATCAAGAAGGCCTACTATCGGCTCTCCAAGGTCCTACATCCGGACAAGGAGACGGGTGACGAGAAGTCCTTCATGATGCTGAGCAAGGCCTATCAAGCGCTGACCGATGACGTGGCTAAGGAGAACTATGAGAAGTATGGCAATCCGGACGGACCGGGCGCCATGTCGTTCGGAATCGCCCTGCCCTCGTGGATCGTCGAGAAGGAGAACAGCGTTTGGGTGCTGGGCCTGTACGGTCTGGTCTTCATGGTGGCCATGCCCTCGGCGGTGGGCGTGTGGTGGTACCGCTCGATTCGCTTCAGCGGCGACAAAGTGTTGCTCGACACCACGCAAATGTACTTCTATTTTATCCACAAGACGCCGCACATGCTGCTCAAGCGGGCGCTGATGGTGCTGGCGGCCAGTTTGGAGTTCGACAAGCGCCACAATTCCCAAGTGCAGGAGCGGCAGTCGGATAACGACGAGGTGCCAGCGGTAAGTGCAGACTGATCCATTCAAATCTCCAAAACAATAACCACATTATCTTTGTAAACAGCTCATCCGGCAGCTACCGAACCTGAACGAGAAGTGCAAGGAGCACCCCCTGTGCCGGATGTATTCCATCAAGGCTCGAGCCATCTTGCACGCCCATCTAGGTCGCATGCCTCTCAATCCAGAAACCCTCGAGCGTGACCGCCAGTTTGTGGTGAAGAAGTGCCCCTATCTGGTCCAAGAGATGGTCTCCTGCGTCCACCAGCTGGTGATGATGGCCTATGCTAGGCGTGTGCCTCGCCTGCCAAGCATCGAAACGATTGAGAACTGCATGAAGATGTCGCCGATGATTATTCAGGGCCTGTGGGAGTTCAAGTCGCCGCTTTTGCAGCTGCCCCACCTCACCGAGGACCACCTGTACTTCATGAACAAGAAGCGGCACGTGAAGAACCTTCAGCAGTTCGCCCAGCTTAAGCCGGAGGAGAGTCGCGTGCTGTTGAAGAACCTCTCTGACTTTGAGTACGAGAACACGATGAAGGTGCTGGGCAAGATGCCGCTCATTGACTTCTCCATCCGCTGCGAGGTGATCGACGACGAAAACACAAATGTGGTCACCGCCGGCGCCATTGTCACGGTCACTGTTACGCTGGAGCGTAAGGACATGAGGTCGCTGTTCGGAGACACCAAGGCGCCCGAGAAGCAGGGCATCAACGACGAGGCCAACGAAGAGGCTGCCGATGATGACGAAGCTGCCGCCACCGCTGTGCCGGCAAAGAAGGCATCTGCCTGGGCGAAACCTCGCAAGGGAGGCAAGGGCAAGGGTGGCAAAAAGCCCGCCCAAAACCAGAAAAACAACCAGAAGAAGGCACCGCCCAAAGCGTCATCAACGGCGACAGCCAATGCAACCGCTTCCGAGGATCAAACCGGCAACTCGGATGCTGAATCCGAAGCGGGCAATGGCGATGGCAGCGATGTGGAATCAGTGGGCAGTGGCAGCGAGGACGACGAGAAGGGCAATAAGAACCATTCGTCGTTGGACGACGACGATGACGAGGAGTGGGAGAGGCTGCAGGCGAAGCTGAACAAGAGGGAACGACTCGAGGGCAAGTCTCGGCTGTCGCACACCGTCCACTGCCCCTACTTCCCCGAGGAGAAGCAGGAGTACTGGTGGACCTACATCTGCGACCGCAAGTCGCGCACCCTGCTCACGGCTCCCTATCACGTGACCAATCTGGTCGAGAAGGAGGAGATCCAGCTAAAGTTCACAGCGCCACGCTGGCCCGGCGTCTACACGTTCACCGTGTGCCTGAGATCAGGTGAGTTGCTCAAAGGGATTGCCTTTAGAACTTGAATGCTTTGTGGATATATTTTGAAACAATTAACTTGTGGCGTGTTTACAGATTCGTATCTGGGCATGGACCAGCAGCAAGAGCTGAAGCTGGATGTGCAAAAGGCGCCCGCACCACCGACAGACCATCCCCAGTGGGACCTGAGCGAATCAGAGCCGGAGCACAATGACCAACAGGAGAACCTGAGCGACTACACCACAGACACGTCCGACGAGGAGGGCAGCGACTAGATGGAATGGACAGAGACAGGCGGAAGGATGGAAGGACGCGACGTTCCGCCGCCACACCCAAACGACCTCGACCTCCTCCTATCTCTCTTTCCCTCTCTCTCTCTCTCTTTTTCTGTGGGATGAAAGAAACCTCTGTTTCCCCCTTTTAGTAAATGAGTTTTGCGTGGCGGAGGAGGCGTTCCTCCTTCGCATTTTTACTAGTTTTGTAATGGAAACGACGATCCCGAACTAGAGCGTAAATAATAACTATAAACTTCATTTTACCGTGTACTGTACTAATTATAATTATAATGTACTGTATATTTAATTATTTGGATACAAGAACTAAAAGTGAGACACGTAAATACAAAAAGTCTATTGATATTAATATTTTTGATGTGTGGTAAATTAACTGATATATTTTCCCTTTGGGCCGGCTGCTGGATCAATTTATTTAAATTTTACAAGATTTCCAATTCAAATTTAATTGAACAAAATCGCATATTATCACGTATTATATGAAAAATGATCAATTATATTTTATACAATTCTTTAAAAAAATATATACTGTCAACAAGTATATCTAAGAAAATGTTTAAACCATTTAATTAGTGTTTACTATTGGTTTGTCTACTTTTCAGGGATTTTATCGGATTTTTATCTCAAATTTCATCAAATTTCATTGGGATTTTATATTTTATTTGAGAAATGGAGTCATTGTTTCGATTTAAAAGAGATTAAAGCTGCAACCAGGCCAAAAAGAAAATTAGACAATCAGAAAATTTGAAAACAAAAATCACTGCACAGCCGCGGCTCGCTCGCTGTCCAATAAGAGTTCCGAATGGGAGTCTGATGTCTGATGCCGCTCTCCGCCAGAGTTTGCTGATGCTGCTGATATAGGCGTCGCTGTTAACTTCTGTCGTTGTTGTTGCGGCGAAATTATGCAGAGAAAGAAATTAAATATTGAAAGATTAAGACTTACGCTCCTGGGGTTCGTTTACCCGTCACCAGATTCGTTATTAGTGGGTTTCATTTGTTTCTATTTACAAAACATTTCGGTATTATTTGGCTAAAGGTGCAGTTTGATATGTGTGTATGTATGTGTTTGAGATGCAGATGTGTGCGTTTGATGGTCGTTATTCTTGTTCATTTTCAGACAGCATTTAGTTATTCCTCTTCCTCCTCGCTTTCTTCCGAAGAGGAATCCTTTTTGTCGTCTTCTGGTTTACTACTCTCTTCCTTGTCTACCGTTTCTTCCTCTTGTGTTTCAGGTTTCTCTGATTTGTCCTCATCTTCTTTTTCTTCTATTTTCTTATCTTCTTTTTCTTCTATTTTCTTCTACTTTCGTATCTTCTTCATCTTTGGGTTCCTTTTCTTCATCGTCCTCCGGCTTATTACTCTCTTCCTGTTTATCTGTTTCTTCTTCTTGTGATTCATCAGGCTTTTCTGCTTTCTCTTCCTCGCCAGTTTTTTCCGCCTCTTCTTCCGTTTCTTCTTTTTTCTCAGCACCTTCGGCACTTTCTACTTCCTTTTCAGCTTCCGTGGTTTCTTCTGATGCTTCTCTTGCCACCTCTTCTTCGTCCTCTTTCTCCGCTTCTTTGTCTTCTTTCTCAGTATCTGTTTCTACCTTCTCTGCTTTCTTAGCTTCTTCATCCCCTTCTTCTTCGTCCTTCATTTCCTTTTCAGTATCCTCTTCCCCCTTTTCTGCTTCCTTAGGTTTTTCATTCTTTTCTTCCTCATCATCACTAGACTCTTCTTCTTCGTCGTCCTTTTCCTCAGACTGCTGTTCGGTAGATTTTTCTGCGCCTTCGGCTTCTTTGGTCTCAGCTTCAGATATATCTTCTGTTTCTCCTTTGTCTTTATCTTCAGTTGCTTCTGTAGGTTCTTCACCAGATTTTTCTTTGGTTTCGTCCTTTTTGGTATCATCTTCGGATTTTTCTGTTTCACCATCAAGGTACAAATATATGTTAGTGTCTAAAGGTAAGTACTCACGCCGCACGTAATGTAAAAGTAAAGAATTACCACATTTTCGAAATACTTATGTTTGAAAAACGGAAATTAAAACATGAAGGTTAAGTGTTGTTCCTTTGTTTTACATTACTACGAGTACATGAACGCTTAAGGACTTTCTCCAATGTTTACCTGTCGCCTCTTCTTTCTTTTCCATATCCTCGGATTCTTCATCTGCAGCGGTTTCAGTCTATTTGTGAGTTGTGGTTGGATTGTGGATCGTGCGAATGTTTTTTTTTTTTTTTTGGATGGGAAGTGGAAATTTTATATACAAGATAATATCAGTGGGATCTCTACCTAAACTGGGCTTCTACAGTGCAAGAACATGCTTTCGTTAGCTATTATAGGCTTAAAAACTCAGGTGTTATGTTTGGTCCATGCTAAAAAGGGCCCTTCATTACCTTTTCCTCTGAATTTTCTTCTTTATCTTTGTCGGCTTCTCCCTCGGCGCCCTCTGTTTTCTCCTTGTCCTCGCCATCTCCTCCCTTTTTTGTAGAGAATCACGGACTCATTAGTATCATTACAGAAGAATTGAAAAGCTTAGTATTCACCGCTATAAAATGCTCCAAAAATATACAAGATTGGGTAACAAAAATTTCAGTTGCAAAAAATCATTCTAGGGACTTGAAGATTTGCTTATAGTTAAATGTTTCGATAATTTTATAAAACTGTAATGCAATATTTTAAAAACCCAGTCTTTTCACATTTTAAAAGCATCAAAATTCTGCTGTAACTGCAGCGATGTTAAGTGCCGAGAGCTGTTAAGTGTTAAGGTGTTAGAAAAACAAGCTTGCAGTTGGTTATGTTCCTTTTTAGTTAATACAAATATATTTCGTTTTATTACATGGGCAGCGCTTTTTTATGTTTTAGCATTAACATAACGGCGACCACACAAAAAGTTTCAGTTTTCCACGCTCTTATTTAAGTCGATTCAACTTAGGCTTAAGTGCTGAAGTGAATTCAGAGTCCGTATGGTTGTGTATAAATGGTACATACAAAGGTGTGTGTAGGATGTAAGTTAATGATTATAAATATTTTTGATTAAAATTGTCAGTTCACTTAAATACGCTTGTAAAATTAGCTTAAGAACCGCAGTCGTCGTGGTGTGAATTTGTTAAAATAAAACACAATTAGATGTTTTCCGTTTCTAATCTGATCTGATATCAGTTACTTGGAAGATCAAATACCGTTTAAGATCAGTTAAAGCCAAGGCTGCATTTTAAAACAAGTTTAAAAATTGCACATTGCACCTACATAGATTCTAAAAATCCTTTTTCAAATGATAACTTGATTAAACGATACATCTGTGAAATTATTGAACTGTACGAAAGCTGGATCAATTTCCTTTTCACATAATTTCGAAGAGAATAGAAAACGGAAACACAAGGGGTCATAAAAGTATAGATATAGAGAGTTTGGTAGTGTCTGTGCTGTTAGATAACATTACGGGTTATTGCTCATGTTAACTTTACGGCTTTAGTTTCAAGAAGTGGCTGTTAATTCTATTGCTGATGCTGCTTGTTGAAGATGCTGCTGTTGTTCGATGCGTCGTAACAGTTAACGGAAAATAAAGGAAAATTGCTCAAGCTCAAACCTCGGCCTTCTCCGCCCCCGCATCGCCCTCGCCACCTTCCGCATCCTTCTCCGCCTCCGCTTCCTCTTTTTTGGCATCGCCATTTTCTTGCTTCAGTTCAATCTGGGCGGTACTGACCGCCGTGGTATCGGCGGGAGCCAGCTTGAGGAACACCTCCAGGGTGTCGATCTCGTTGGCCATGTCGAAGGCGTCGTAGTCGCCGCAATACTCGTCATCGTTGAATAGCTGCGGCGGCAGGGGATGGCGGGGATCCGGATCGCTAACGGTGCCACCGTTGCTGGTAGATTTGTTTTGCATCAGCTCCTTTTCGGACTCCTTGCCGGGCTCCGTGATGTCCACGGTGTCATACTGGATGTTCTTGCTGTCCAGGATCATCAGCACGCGCTGCTGTCGCTTCTTCACCTGCAAAACAAAGCGAGTTAGTGTGTTGTTTAATACAGCTAATACGTTAAAAACCACTTTTGGTTTTAATATCTATTTCATATATAATATCTATTTAATATTCAATTTAGTTAAGTAACAGTTTACAAATAAAATATACGTAAATGATTTAAGAAATTTTATTTCTAAATGAACTATTTTAGTATATCAATTCTTTCAGTATAACTCTGTATTTAACACTCCTGTTATTTACAGCGATGACTTATCGGTAATAAAATGTTGCCGGCAAGCCCAACACCAATACAAACAAAATCGCAGTACAATCCCACCCACACATGCAAACATACGAGTAAAGATAACAGGGAAGAATAATAAAGTCGCCTAATTGGACTGGTTTGTTGCACTCGCTAGTAATTAACTTTCTGATAATGAATTGTAGCTTCCCTTGATTTCATGCTCTCATACTGGATTTCGAGTACGAAGATGCTATACAGGAGCAAAACCAGCAGTCACAACAGACAAAAGCTTTGTTGTTGCTTTCGCTATTGTGACCCGTACAATGACCGTTATGTTATTGTTCTTATTGGCGACATTGCGAATTGAACAAAGGAGACGAGGCGAAAGAGAATGATGGAAAACAGAGAGAGGTGAATCACTCCTTTAACTAACGCACACTCGCACGCAAAGAGAGTGCCCACGCATCAAGCCATGCGATTGCGATCAATGGATTCTCTCTCTTCCTCGAATAAGCTTTATATGGGCATTGAAAAATATGTTTGTGCTGCTTCTTGCCACCACCAAGACACACCAACACGCACACAAGCAAACAATGCCCACTTGCTGTTGGGGCTCTGTTTTTTTCCTTCTGTTTTTATTCGACTGTACATACAAACATATATGCCATCATCACACGCACACTCATACCCGACACGTACAAGCGCAGCAAAAGAAATAGAATTCGCAATGCATTCGTCACCAGTCTTCTGCCCCCTTGCCGATTTGTCCCTATTGTCTATGTTTGCTGCTAATAACAGGGCCAAACATTCCATTAAAATGACAGAACCTCGCTTGTCTGGAGGAGCCCCGCCACGCCCACAAACTCACCTCCTTGTTGCCGGACATGCCGCTGACATAAACTTTGAGAACCATTTTCGCAGTCAATTAGTTGCTCCAAGCGCTGTATTCGCGAAAATAAATCTGCTGCTGGCTACTTTCACGGCGATTAAAAATATTTTTAGATATTTTCCTTCTTTCTTCCGTCGCTCCTGGCCCCTACGTAATGGTAAGCACTGTATCGAAGGCACACGCACTGGGCAAGGTCGCTGCGGTTGGGATGATATAAAAACTGCGAAGACGCGGATATAAAGGTGTCGAGGTGTCGATTAAACAGTGCAAAAATATTAATATTTAAGTCTGGAAATTATTTCCTACTTTGTCGTTAGGGATGTGAAAAAATCAATCTCAATATCGATATGTTCAAATCAAAATCAAACAAATTTTATTTGCGATATTTTTGTAGCCGATATATCGAATGTCGGCATTTTTGGTATTGTATTTTTTATTAAAGCACAGTATCCAGACACGAAAGCACCGTTCTTAAGCCGTGAGAGAGAGCGAGAGGCAAATAGTTGAGAACAGCTGTTCGTGAGCGGCCGTTTTAAAGGTCCGGTATCCAGACACGAAAACAAATATACTAAAAAAGTGTGTGGCGTTAGGAGATTATTTTTAGTATTTCCACAGCGGGTGCAAAAAAGAATAAAAAATTTAATAAAACAGGCTGTTCTCAACCCTATGCCTCTCGCCCTGTCTCTTGCAGTTCCTTTATATATTTCAAATTATGGATCGATCCATGAACAAAAATGCGTGGAAAAGTCGAATTTAGTTCATAAGTGTAAATACAGTTTATATAATTAAATTAAGGCTTGAAGACGGTGTTTTACTGTCAGGATGCTGTGCTTAGGCTTAAAAACGAAATTTTCGTATCGACATGTTAAGAATATTGTAGAGATGAAATTAAAACATTTGTTTATTTATCGTTATAAATATAATCGCTAGTTATGAATATAAATATTTACATTGATATTAAATAAAAAAAACCGATGCTTAGGAGATACTACGCTAATTTGACCAATGTTGCTATATCATTCGTCATTTGTAGCTCGAAAAACCAACAATAAATAGCTAAAATTAAAAAGAATAATAATAGAAAAATCACTAGGTTTTATATTTTACATAACATTCATTATTATCATTAATATGATTTGGTAATTTGTATCCATATATACATTTGTTAAATTTCCAAACTATCAGTTGCCTTCTAAATTAATTGATATCCAGTTTTGGATCTTGCAAAATATCCTGATCCGACCAGAATAGCTGAGCTGACGGACATCTGAAAATTATGGTATATTGGCCAACTTTAGTGTATTTTTAACGAAGGAGGTATTTCGAACCAGTGCATCCGCGGTCACACTGTCCACGCGTTTGTTTTTTGCGCTATTCCTCACTTTTTTTCGACGTACGCGTTTTGTTTTTTTGCGCGATCCGGAGAGCGATTAATTAATGGAAAACGCAAGATGCGAGTAGTGAAACCGAGTGCGAAAAATTAAAGAACGAGGAAACCGAAAACATCAGCGGCCGAGCCAGTGTGCGTGCGTGTGTGTTTGTGTTAGTGTGTGTGGGCGTTTATAAATAAAACGCTCCGAAGCTGTGTGCGAAAAGCAGACGCGATAAAAGAGTAAAAGAATGAGCCCAACCAAAAACAAGAGCGAAGGAAAAGAAAGCGAATATCAGTTTTAAAGTTAAAACAACAAAAAGGCGAAAGTGCATTTCTGTGCAAAGCGAAAGAAAGAGAAAGAAAGAAAGAAAGGGAGCGAGAGAGAGAGAGGTGAATATCAAAGGGAAAACCCATTTGCATCGCAGCGAACGGACGGCCAAAGCGTAATTGTAAAATTCCACTGTCTGGGGCAGCCTGCCTGCCTGTTGTTGTCGTTGTACATCAATTGCTGCGTATGTGTGCAAGTTGTATGTGTGTGTTTGTGTGCTATATACATATATCGAAGAAAAAAGAAGAAAACGTGGAAGTGGAATTGGAAGTAGAATGTGGAAGTTGAAGTTGAAGTGGAAAAGAGCGCCGCCGCTTCGCAATTATCATTATTGTCATGTGTATCTCTCATGTGTGTGCAACATTTTGCAGCTATCCGATCTGAATCAACCTGTTAAACGAACGGAGTGTGGTGGAGCCCAAAGCCGAACTCTTAAATGGATGCAACATCAATAATCACGCAAGTTTCCCGCGACGATGAGCAGCTGAACGTCTATCCCAGCTATCCCAATGACAAAGGTAAGCATACTCTCCTCTCCCCACCCCTCCGACACCTCAATCGGAATCGAGTGGTAAAACGGAAAGCGAAAAAGCAGAAAAGAAAAAGCATTCTCTCCTTCATGACTTCATGACTCATCATCATTGTCAGCCAAAAAGCACGGCGTCACAACAAAGACGAAAGGACACTTGTCCGCTGCCAAGAAGTTCTCACCACCCCACGAACATTAGCACCCAAGACCCCCTTTGAGGCCCCAACCCCAACGCCCCGCTGACCTTTCGTGCTCACACGATTGCGGTCAATAAAATTGTAGGAGTATTATATGTGTATGTCTATTATAGCAGTAATATATCGTGTTTTCTGAGGATGAAGCGAATTAAGTATTTAAATAATTAATTTAAACTCTAGTAAACTTTCTATAGTGATTTTACACAGTGTTTTCCCTCGTCCAAGTAATAGTTAGGAGACAAGGAATCTAAAACTAACTTAAAATTATAGATTTTAATAAAACAGATTATTTTAACAAGTTTCTCAAATGAATTTTAGACTAGGTACTAGAATTAAAGAAAATCATTCTCCAAGTCTATTTAAGTCCATTTAACTCTCACCATAAGCTCAAATAAGCTCAAATGGCACATTTTTAATTTCTTAATTCAAAAGTCTGCGTTGTACAATCTTTGTAAAAGAGTTGAAATAATAGAAAAATTATATATTAATTCTAAATGAGATTGTATTTGGAAAAAGATTACAAAAACTAAGTTCCTACGTCATCTTCTGGCCTAACATAAATAATAAACATTTTTACACATGTTTTTTAAGCGGTAAAAAATTATTACAACTACTATTTTCAATACAGCTGTATGTGTGTGTGTGTGTTGGTTATTTTCGCCCCCTTTTGTCCGCTATTGTGAATGATCTAAGCACTTGCTCGCTTCGTTTTGTGGTTATTGAATTATTTTGCGACGCAGTTGCAACTCTGCCGCCTCTCAAGCGCCACCCTCCGCCCAATTGCCTCCCACTGGCCCACTCCCCCACCTGTAATCAATTGATGACGTCTTTCGGTGCATGTGACGTCATTGAATTTTTCGGCGACTGGTGCACGAAAGCCTTTTTTGTATTTTCCTTTTCTTAGCTTCGCCTAACTGCCTTTGCATGTTTACTTTCGAGGGTCCAACAATAGAAACTGCCAATTAAATTGCACAGTAAGAAGCAGTAGCAAAAACATAAAAAAAGAAAACTACACTAATAACTAACCTTTGGAAATCCGATTCTTTTATACCCTTACAATAAAGATTGCCATAAAACTATCTTAGCACTCGATAACTTCGGATTCAATTAAATATCTCGACGAGATGGGAAAATATAAACGTTGAAATGAAATACAGATATTTTACGATTTATTTATAGACCCAGACTATTATTTTTCGACTTACTTTAAACCTTAAATACTTCAAAAATACATTTTTATAAGTTCGGTTCAAACTGAGCAAATAAATTGCAAAATTTCAATAACCCCTGCAAAGTAAAGTGTATTAGCTTCATAAAAAGTTAAAAAATATACATATATAGGAAAACCGGTATATATATATATAGAGAGAGAGAAAGATAGGGGGCCAACAACTAGTTTTATTATTTCTGCGTTTTTTCTAGTGATGCAAACAAACAAACAAACAAAGCAACAGACAAGCAACAAAAGCGTAGCTTAAAGGTTGCGATATGGCTGTAATGAATGAATGAATAAATGAATGGTGAGAGCCAAACTGCGAGAGATAGATAAACAGAGAGAAAGAGAGAGAGAGAGAGAGAGTGCAGTGGAGACTAGAGAGTGGAAGAGGTGGGGCTTTTGGGGGTGTGAAGAAAACCACATGAACGCCTTTAAGCAAAGTAATAATAAATTTAATCTAATCTGCGGTCGCCAATGCACATACTTATAATATACATACATGGTCACCTATATACATACTTACGTTCTTGATGTATAGTATATGAAATATTTGCGGTTAGGTGTTAATTGACGTCTCTCGCTCACTTTGATCGACGGTGCTGCCAATTTGGCGCAAATAAATGTCGCTTTCCCGCCTTATCTGCCCCCCCCCTATCTATAACATATAACAGCGTGTATATGTGTCACGATATCGCAAATCAATTCAACGTTTTAAAATCTGTATTTGTTTGCCTGCAATATCTAGTTTGGAATCCAGTTACCCCGATTGTTCCAAATAGGGATCTCTCAGTGGTTTCCATCAGTTAAGAGAGGGAGAGAAAGGCTACCAAGTGGAGAGTAAGTGATTGAGTAAGCTACGTCATCGCAACTCTATCTCTGTATCACTTGTGGCTAAGATCGCAGTACATATACATATGTATAAATAAAGTGACCTTATATCAAGGTTTATAATATGAAATGATTAAAAACTCCTCCTTTTAAGACAAAAGTCAGATTTTTGACTAAAAAAAATATAAATTTCTTAAAAAAATATATAATAAAATACCTGTATAATTAGTTGAACTATATTTGTGCAAAATTTCAAATCGATCGGTCCAGTAGATTTTGCGTTATCGCGTACACCGATTTGCAAAATGACATTATTCAGGAAAGTGCTTTAAAGTTTGTTAAGCCCATGCAATGAACACCAAACTACCTCCGTTCAACTGTTCATAACTTTGTAATTTTTTATATGTTCGATGTAAAACTTTTACAACTCATTCTTAACGTATTAGGCATTTGAAAAAAAAAAAATAAAAAATAAGGTCAGGTTGTTATTCATTAAATATAGCTAGAAATGTTTTTTTTCTTCGATTATATTAACACAAACCTTAAGCGTCTGAGATGCTACAGAATACGCACTTGGGAATAACAAGAAACCATCTAGCACTGATGCTTGTATAAAATGATTTTCCCTAATTTTGAACTTAAAAATTCTTAACAAAACAAATAACCATTATTTATACATATATTTACATATAATTTAATATTCCTATTTACTTAAAAAGACTTTTAAGCTGAGTAGGCTTTTATTAAAATTTGCAAGAGTAAACACTTTAAGTTAGTTTTTCTTGTAAGTAGTTTCGAAAAACCCACTACTATTATTTTGACTTTATCTGTTTGTGTGTGTGTGTGCGCGAGTGGGTGTGGATGTACAATTGTACGAGTGCGAAGAGAGCCGCGCTACAGCAAAACCGGCGAGCGAAGAGCAACAGTTGAAATATGTTTTTCTTTTTTATTTGAGAGTGGGTGCCGCCGCCGCCGCTGCCGCCGCCTAAGTGCTTTTTGCCTCACCGCGTATAAATATTTATATAGATATATGTTCGCCATACCTACCCGCCCCTCTGTCCCCACCACCGCCGAAACACGCTTATAAATACATCTATATTGTTTTTATGGGCAAACGCAAACGAAAACGCTCTCGTAGTATCTCATTTCTCGCCGCCTTAGCCGAACTGCTGTGATTTTTCAATTTTCTCAAGGTCTCCGACGCCAAATTACTCACGCAGACACACAGACAGCACGTTTTCCTCCTCCGATTTAACGCCCTTTTCTATATGTACATATGTATATCCCAACCCCCATCGATTATTTATTGCTTTTCACATTCATTTGAAGCTGGCTAAAAATAGTCGGGAAATTTAAATTTAAAGAATGCGAATCGAGTTCAAAGATCTCGGTCATAAACAACAATTTTCGGAAAACTGGATAGGTTTTATAGTAACACATACTGAAATGTTTATGTATATTTTATATAAACATTATCGCAATGTTAACATGCCTGAAATATTTATAATTTTCTATTGTATAAACATTATATCAATTTTAATACATTTATTGCAGAAATCCAAAAATAACTGAAAAGTATAACATTCCCTTGTTGTCTGTGTATATAAACATTTATTTCTCTTTGGGATTTTTATTATTTTAATTTATAAACATTTATTATTATACATTTATTCGGCAAATTCCAAAAATAGCTGAAAAAGTGTTGGAGAAAGGCATGTGAACTGGGTTCAGCTAATTATAGGTTCGTAAAAAAATTGGCATAGATTTCCGAAAATTAAAATCCTAATAGAATGAGACTTGTTAATTTTAAGATTTCTATATTAAAACTCTTATAATTGCTATGATGTATAAAAAAGGACTATGTTTTTTTGCAAGAGTATACAATTTTCGACTTCATTCCCATTGAAATACACGAAACAGACAGACAACAGATGCATTGCAATTCTTAATTATTGAAAAAATAATATTATATACGGCGGCAGGCACACAAGCTGAGCGGCGGACGACTGCGTGCAAAAGATTTGTGCGATGGCACTTCCTATATACTAATGCCAACCCAAGGCAAGAATAAGAAACTTTTTAAAAACGATGGCATCAGCTTTTCCTTTTTCAAATCGATAAAGGTCAACGAGTTCTGCTCGTACATTAGGATTTTATCTCGTTTGGCTGATACATTTAGGTTCGTTGAACTGCGATGGGGGTTAAATAAAGGCCAACCCCCAAAAAACAAAGAAGAAGGCTTTTGGGGTGCTGCAATTTCACCGAGCAATTCTTGTAAAGGGGGGGAGATTGCAAATTGAGTTTATAAAAATGGTAAGGCAGGTGTTTCTATAGCTACAGTGGGAGAAAAGGTCTTCAATTTGGAATATTTTACATATTTTTAATGTGTAATAGATAGAAATAAAAATTTAATAAAGTATTAAACTCTTTTATCCTCTAATCTGACTTTAGTTTTACAAAAAGTATGTATAATTCATACAAAATCGGTAAATCCTATGCTCAATATTTACTATAACCATTTCCACTTGTCTTGGCCATTTATATCACGTGCCATAACTTTGTTTGCCATCTTCTTCTGCCATGGCTTTAATTCAGAGCCGTCTCTATCTCACAGTTAAATAAAAACGAACGAAAAAAACTTCATAAATATGCTGAAGGTCGAGACTGTGAGGCTTTTTTTGTTGCTCTTGGAATCGGCGGCCAGAATGATATCATAGTGTGCCCCCTGCCAGATAACAAACATTTTGATTAGATAAGCGTCTGTGTGTTGTTCTGTTCGAAAGTCGTATAAAAACGCTACGCTCGCTGTGTGTGCTGCGGCGGCTTCGGCATGTGGGCAATTATATTCTCAATTTCTTATGAATTTCTGTTCTATTTGCTTTAAATTAATTATCAAATAATTCCCCTCTCTCGCCATGTCACCCTCCTGGCGTTATCTGACAGCAGAGACCTTGCCCGCCAACAGAACAGAACTGAACAGGCCCGAACAGCAACAGAAACTTGTCAAAAAGATGTGTGTACAAGTTTATAACAAAAATCATCATTGCCATTCTGAATCAGTGGAGATATGTATTTACATACATACATATGTCTGGATACGATTGTTAGTGGGCCCAGTCGGGCCTGTCCTGTCCTGTCCCGAAGACCAATGCCAATCCCAATTGACGCGTGAGGCCGTTTAACAGTCTAGCGGAGAAGGACTCGCCACATTTGCATAAATAAATGCACCGATTGTACTGGCTGTCTTTACTTTTTTGTTGTATTTTCTTTATCATAAATCTGTGATCTAATCGGTTGACCTCGACTGATATATGTAGCATTGTACTATCAAAGGTGGCCACTATTGTTTTTTGGTCTTTCTTGAAATCGGCATTGAAGTGGGTTAAATAACAATAGAATTGGATAGGAATAGAATGTGTTTTCCTTTTATTTTATTTTTTTTTTTGTAAAAATATTGTTTATTCAATCAGAAAATTAGTTTTAATTTGTTTTATTATAGAAATAAAATTTTAATTTATACAACCAGTTTTTTTACCTGGTAAATGTGCCTAATTAAATCACAATTATTCAATTAAATTTAATTAATATGCGTACTTACATACATATGTATATAAATTAATATATATTTTACCATTCACTACTTAACTCTATTCCTATGAAAATCAATTTATTTTTTGTGGTCAAATATAAATGCTTAAGAAACCAATCAAAATCTTTAATAATTCAACTCGTTTCGCATACTTTCGGCCCATATTTGGGTGTCTATTAAAAACTCGAATCTAACAGAGACATGACAGATGGTGTTGCCCCAATAATGAGCTATAAATATGGTCATCTAAATATGTCTGGAAACGAGCACGGAAAGAATGCGAACCGGCTGCCCACACAAAGTTAGCAGCAGCGGCAGAGGCAGAGCGCTTTACTTGAAACACCTTAAAAATAGGACAAAAGCCTATTTGAGTGTGATGTGGGCTGTTGTTGGATGGGTTGGAGTGGACAGGCATGGGCCCCCATGACGGAGGTGTTGCTCCATCGCTTCACCGGCGACCCAAATATAGATTGCCTATCAATAATCAGCAAGGATACACAGAGCTCAGTTTTCAACAAGTTGAGTGTTTCGACTTGGCTTTCGCCCCATCCTTTTATGCAAAGTTATGCAAAGAATGATGAGGCAGAGCGTCGCAGGGATGAGAGGGAGGAACAGGGGTGAAGGCTGCTGGGTAGGTTCACCTGCCTAATAATTACAAATGCCAGACGCTGGGAAAAAGCTTTCATTATGCCAGAGGAGCGACAGCAACTACAACAGCGCGCAGCACACGCTCATAAAATATTCAAGTGCATTTGCACTTCACTCCTAAGGGTTCTATATGCAAGAAAAATACATTAGGGCATCCTAGAAGAAGCAAGATGCAGCAGCTTTGAGTACTCTTCGCAGACAGCTCTTTCGGAGAGAAGAAACGTAAGGAAAACATGGCTTTTTCTAAAATAAGACTTGCCTATCTTTTCCCTTAATTTTTGTGTTCATTGAGATTCGGTGCTTATAGATTTAGAAATATTTGAAGATCGAAAGAAATCTTTTTTCTAGCTTCCCTTTATTTCTTTAATGTTTAAACGATTTCTTCTTAGAAATTAAAATGCAATCTTATCTATGATGTTCTTTTATGTTTACTCGTTCTTAACTAAACTATTAATAAAACTTTTAAGAAAATGCCACAAATAGCTCAGATCTTCTATTAAGTTGGTTTTTTGTTTTATTGCAAAATGGTTGCAGTTATATAGATACTCCACGAAAGAGTATGGGGAAATGTAACGACACAGAAAAAAAAAAGCTCATAACATCCCAAGCTCAGTTTTCACTTGGCTAACGGTTCAATGAACCGTTACGTCTAGCTTAGCCAGCAATAAGGACGCCTGCACCACCCCACTCCGCCGCCCACATCACCCACTTGAAGCTTGTTTTCCCAGCTAAGTGATGTTTGACTGCTGTTTCCCTTTGTTGCCACACAATGCAAATGGCGGACGGACGCATTTTCGCCATCCTCCGTCCTTTTGGCCCCTATGCACTCTCCTATCCGTAATAGCCAAGGTGGCCGCACCTCAAGCTAGCTTAAAGGTCAACCTGTGACCTTCTATCCACCTATCTATCTATTTATCCAACTTACTATCTCGCCAACTGACACTCTAAGTGCCGCAGTTTAACCACCTTAACTGTAACGTAAGGTTGTATTTTTATAATTGATACTATATTAGAATTAATTATATGGCAATACAATATGAAACTTGATTTAATATTAACTAGGGAATTGAGGGTGTCACATAAATATGTATATCCTTTAAAATGTAAATTATTTGTGAAGAATAATACATTAAAAGATTGAACTTATGATAAATTAGGTCATACTATTTTTTAATTTCATTACAAACACAACGTTTTTTTAGGGTAAACCTTTTACATTTTAGTAATTAATTAATATAGTCAAGTCCGCTTCAAGTCTAGACATTAATTTTTTGTTATTTTGATATTTTGAGTGTTAAACAATTATCCAAATAAATAATGCTTTCAATTATGGAATTTATACTGTAGCTCGTATCGCTCGCTCTACCTGCGACTTTGTTTGTGTTTGCATGCAATTATAGCATTTCCTATCGATTAAACGCATGTTTCCACCGCCCGCCCCTGTCCCGTTGCGGCCGCCTTCTAGTTTTGCCTTTGACTTCTATTTTTAAACATATTCGCACAGAAAAACAAAAATTGAAACAGCAACACTAACCCAAACACGCTGGCTGACGGCCGCCACACGAGCAACTAAAACAAACTGTCTTCTGCATTGCATGTACTGCAGTATTAACCAGATATAGAAATTGGAATAGATCTATATTTGTTTTATGCAAATGTGTAGCAAACAAAACAGACAATGTTTATGTCATTATGGTGCGCCGACTGTAAATAGTAATCTGAGCAAGGCGGTCGAAAATGGAATGAAAATATATACTATATATAGACGCGCATGGAGGAAAACATTGTGGTGGGCGTACGTATGTATGGAGGGGTCTTAAATATTGCGGGAGAAGTTTTTATGGGGCAGCTAGAATTTTGTTTAAATTAATGGAGAAGCCATCACGGGAAATGTTTGGAATTTCTATTAAAATATATGAAGTTTATCCCAGAGAATTCATTTAGCTCCTGAGTATGTGTTTTGTGATCTTGGAAACCCTTATTGAGTTTTATTGAGTTTTATTTTTAGGAAAAAATCAAGGTTAAGGTATTAAGGTATTATTTATTCAATCCTCCAGCCAAAATCTTTCATTCATTTATAGCATTAAAACCACTAATGATATGGAATTTAGGGATTTTTATTTGAAAAATAATAATAAAATTTGATCTATTATATTTCTAGATGATGTAGACCGCTTAAAGCCACAGAAGCGTGGATTCATTCAATCTTTGCTCTGCTGCTGGCGACGAAACCGAACGAAAACCAACCAGAATGGCACACAAATCGATGGTTCAACAACACCGCCACCGTTACCGGACCAACAAAGGTACCTACTACCTCAGGTTAGGCTAACCGATATGCACAGAAAGTGCATGGTTATCGATTTGGATGAGACTCTAGTGCACAGCAGTTTTAAGGTGAGTTGATTTACGATTATACATAAATCTATATAAAAGTATAATAAATATTTGTATTTTTTAGCCCATACCTAATGCAGATTTCATAGTACCAGTGGAGATCGATGGAACCGTACATCAGGTGTATGTTCTGAAGCGCCCGCATGTGGATGAGTTTCTGCAAAAGATGGGTGAACTATACGAGTGCGTTTTGTTCACAGCATCACTAGCCAAATACGCAGATCCTGTTGCCGATCTGTTAGACAAGTGAGTGTTGAATAGCTGAACAGATATATGGATAATTAATTACAATCTACCTTTTGAAAGACCTTTATTAACCTAAACAATTCGTATTAACTAATTAATTTTAATCATTCTTTTTCAGATGGAACGTGTTTCGTGCAAGACTGTTTAGGGAATCATGCGTTTATTACAGGGGTAATTACATTAAGGATCTGAATCGTCTGGGTCGTGATCTGCAAAAGATTGTAATTGTGGACAATTCACCGGCCAGTTATATCTTTCATCCAGACAATGCAGTAAGTAGTAACATTATTATGAACTCTAGATTGCATACTTATTAAATGCTTGTGTATTCTAAAGGTTCCTGTTAAATCCTGGTTCGACGACGTTACTGACTGCGAACTGCGCGAACTGATACCGCTGTTCGAGAAGCTCAGCAAAGTGGATTCCGTCTACTCGGTGCTCTGCAATTCGAACCAGCCGCTGAACAATCATCAGACCAATCAGCACCCCCAGGAGCTGCAGCAGGCGCCGAACCAGCAGCAACAGCAACAGACCATCTCTGCCACGACAGTTATTACCCAGGCAACCACGCTGTCTGCCCCGACCATGTTGAACCAGCAGCAGCAGCAGCTGCCCAGTCCGCCCAACCCACAAAGCGAGCTGCTGCAAAAGACGTAACATCAGTGGGAACTAATGTTTATAAATATATGATAAATATGTATACATATTACAAGACCAAGCAAGCCTACTAAGCAAGCAAAACAAACCTAAAACCTAAACCCAAATCCCCCCCATGCTCTTCACACTCACTAACCCGAGTTGAAACCAACTACCATTTGCTATGTACTGCATATAATCCCCCCGCTCGACACCCCACATAGGCTAAGCATAAGTTTTATATTATGATATACATAATTTTTACGGAACCCTATTTACACGGCACATCAATTTGTTATTTATTCTTTGTTTTTTTGCTCTACCAATTATAATTATTATTTTTTTTATTATGTGTGTTTTTATAAACAACTGCTAAATGCTTAATGCGGTGTACCCCCATCTAAGGGGGTATACATATGTAATAAACCCATATACATAAGCCTCCTATGTATACCCAATAATCATACATAATTGTGTAAGCGTGTATTTAATCAAACAAAAAAGATGAAACTGAGTAAGCAAAAGATTTAAATGCATAAAAACAAAAAATGATAACTATATACATATGAGCAGAGAGATAAAATCAAATTCAAAATATAGCTATATTTATATATATATATTTTTTATTAAAAACAGCAAAAAATTGAAAGAAAACAAAAAGAAAGTCTAAAACAAAATATATATATATAATGTGTGTACTAAAAGAAATTTATATATACACAATACATGGATATATACATATACATATATTTAAGGCATGTGTCTACACATGTTCATATATATAGGCACCTAAGGCACATGTATAATATATTGTATATTTATTGATGAATTAAGTTTACTCGCGGATTCTGCCCACTCACCTACTCGCGCTTGATTGCTGCTGGCACTGTCAAAGTTGGGCTTATTGCGGTAATAAATGGCTACTTTGTTCAAAGGTCTTTTAATAACAAGATGCATAACGGTCTTACAGAAAAATTCAATAGTTTCTTGGATCAGCGTTACTCATCTTGTTATTAAATTATCTTTGCTTCACACAAACACATTCTGGTTTCCTGAAAATGTCTTTCAAGCGCGAGTTAAGTCGGGGCCGCACGGCTTAAACGAGTTTTAGTTGCAAGCCAGTGTGTAAAGCATAAAAAAAAAAAAGAAAAGAAGAAAGAATGAGTCTGCGGCGCGTCCGTAGTTGTAGTTTATGTATAATGAATGAAGCTGCGCTTCCCCTGGCCCAAAGTCACGAACTTTCGATTAAATCCAATCTGGTATTAAGATATTTTATTCTGTGTGTCACCGAAAATTCCTGCCTTTGTGCCGTCGTTCAAGCGCAGCAGTGTCAACATTTTACTCTAGGCTTAAAAAATGGAAAAGTATACATATATATTTTAACCAATTTATGTTAATTTCTCCCCTTCTTATCAAGTGCGCTTATGAAACGCATTGCAATATATATACACGCCTATTTTTTAACCTATGTATTTGAATCCATCTTTAAACTTGTACTTCCCCCTTTTTCGGCCGCGTTCTGTATTCTGTGAAATGTGAATGAAACCAAACACCTAAAGCTTCTTTCAACTCCGACCAAATATCAATCATATATATTTAAATATATATCGTATATATATTGAGAGCTCAAGCTGGCCACGCCGAAATCCCACCTGATGAATATATATTATATATACACATAGACAAAAGACGCTATATTTCTATCCGAGAACACACACACACACACACAGAGACCAGTCCAGGACGGATCTTTTTTCAATCTTTTACTATTTTACTCTATGCTATATATATGTATGTGTAATGTCTGTATTTTCTCAACTAACTTTTACACCACAACAAATCTTCTTTGTTTAGTGCCTAAGCTTTTGTGTTTCTATTTCCTATTTTGCCCAACTTAAAACATAAAAATTGAAAGGAAACAATTGGCACGTTGCAAACGCGCGCGATATTCTCATTTTTTTGCAAATCGAGCAAGTAAATTAATACATAAAGCTAAAATAATAATATTATATGTATTGTATATCATTTACACCTGCTGCTAAAGCTAAAAAAACACGGGAGATTGCAGCTAAAATCACGAAAAGAAAATGTTAAATGCAAAGTAACTGCATATATATTTAACGGTTTTACTTTCAATAAGAGGAGAACAACCATTTAACTTAATTTATCATTAAAGGGAAGCAAATTCTATTTTTAAAGTGAAAGCCTATAAGTGTAATGCATCAACAAATAAAAAGAAAACTAAAAATCAAGGCAAAAAAAAAACAAAAAATGAAATTTAAAATCTACAATAAATATTATGTCATCAAACAACAATAAAAATACCAAAATTAAAACCCAATTTGGATCGAGTTTTATTTATATTTATCATTTATTTTTATGTTAAATCTCGTACAATAGGCTCAACCCCTGAAAAAATTCGGTTCCTCGATCAATTGTGATTTCAACTCATTTGTTCGCTTCGCTTGTGCACGGCAGGCAAAGCATGGAAGTGAAATTTGGCCAGATCCATCGAGCCCTGTTGCGAACTCTGATATTTATTGATTAGATTGAAACTCATTTTCCATCGGCTTTTTGAATACGGAATAAAGTGTTCTATTTATTATTCAAATTTGTTTCAACGCACATTGTTACACATACATACAGACATACAGACAGACAGACACCCTCTTGTCGAGCTCACAATTTCCATCGTTTGTCTACACACTATTTAATACATTCATTATTATATATCTTTAGTTAAATATATATATATTTGTCTTGAACTTAGCCGCTAAACTAAAGATGTAGGCAATGGGGTTGATTTCTGCTTGGTTTTCATCATCGTTAAATAGGCCAAAAAACACTTAATTAATTAATTATTATATATTGTATTGAACATGCTCGCTTGTTTGGATCTCGTTCTTCTTGTTCTGATTAGTCTTTTGAAAGCTTCTTTGCGCGCGAAAGGAATATACAAAATGGATTTGAAACAACTATATATAACTTTCTTAGCAAATCTCGTTAGCCTCGCCTCGTTATCAAGTTTGTATAATCTCAAATACAAAATACATCGAAAAAGTGGTGTTTGGGTGTGGGTTTTATCAATATTTTCGTTATATATCAGTAGTTGAAAGTGTGTGGTGGTTGCTTAGCGATTCTTCGATATTAAGATTGGTTTTGTAGATTTCGTTTGAATTTAAATATTTTAAATGCATTTAAGTAACGTGTTTTCAATTACAAACATTTCTTCGTTTCTCCTTGCCCTCGTTCAGGTTGCTGAAAATTCCTTTACATTATAAATATACCATTTCATAGCTATATGTATGTATATGTAAATATGCAATTTATTTATCGAGTTTGCTTTGTGGCTGTAGTTGCACTTTAACATTTCCTTACTTAAATGATTTCTGACTAGACTAGTGCATTAATTAGAATTGGATCGCATTTAGAATTCATTAATTATTTGTATACGCAAATACCGTATAATAACAAGATGAGTAACGCCATACGATTTGTGACCTGTTGAATGTACAGCATTCACTCATATTTTTACTCTCTCAACTTTATGCTATCATACATGGGCATTATGAATCTTGTTATTAAATCGTCTTTTGTTTAAGTATTGCTAGTGCTTGGGATCAATTGGTTATCTTATTTGTCTTTAAGGAGAGCCTTTTTCGTGTGTTCTTGTCCCTGATGTCGATCCTAGAGAGAGCAGAGAAGTCTAGAAGTACCTATGTATGTACGTAAAGACTACGAACTCAATAGTCTTCACAAATACTTAATATTTTCTTACTCTAATATTTAATGCTCACCGCCTAGGACAAACTTCGACCATTTCTTCGTGTGCGCTTTACAATTTGTTAATATTATTTCATAGGGCGAATAATATGGGAATCTTGAATATATATTGCACGCTTACAACTAGCTCTCCTCTCGTTTTGATTATTTCGGTTGCATTAGTAAATTTGATCGGTGTTAATTTGCTTATGTTCTTTGCATTTATGTATAGGCTTATGCTTTTTGGTATACAAATACTTTTTAAAGGGACAAAAACCATTCCGAACAAGGAATTTCGTGTGTGCTTATGATCGAATTGATCGAGTTAAGTGTAAGAAATACGCAGAAATGTACAGAGTAATTACAAGTAATACATGCATAGTAAGTATGTACGTATGTGTGTGACGGGCAGTCGTCGATCCTGCGACTGCCCAACTATCCGTCCCATATCCGATATCGGTCAGCAATGACGCTTCTGTCTTGGTTGTGTGGGAATAATTCCCCTTTTGCGAATATGTAACTCTTAAGCAGCAGAGAAGCGGGGAAATCAAACGAGGAAGGGGCTTGGGATGAAGCTAAAGCGGCTGTTCTTGTTGTTGTTGTTGTTAAACATGCGCGATGGGCATCTGAAGCGTCTTCGCATCCCGATAAGACTTATCCTACACATACTGATGGTCTCCACCACCCATTCCGTCTGGGCAGTCCACGCTCAGCAGCGGCTCCTTCTCGATGGTCTGATGCGTCTGGGCATCGTAGTCGTAGTAGTTCATCCAGTCCACCCGCCGTGGCTGCACCAATCCGAAGCAGCTGCACTCGAGGAAGTCAACCAGGTTCTGGAAGGGACCGCGTGTGAACGGGCTGTGGCCGCCCTTGGCCTGGAAGTGGCGATAGCGTCCGCGATTCATGCGCTCGTTGGTGGTCATGCCCAGGCAAATCACTTGATAGGTCTGACAGATGGTCAGAAGGATCACCCAGGACATGTGCAGCAGGGCGTTGCCCATTACCCAGCCCACCCAAGCGTCACAGTTGCCAATAGCCCGCATGGCACCGATGAAATCTGGAAGTAATTCATAATTAAATGGGATTTCAACATATGAATTCTCAAGATAAATTCACCATCGAATCCCACATTGCACTGATTTACATAGTACTTGGAGCCTCCGTAGAGCATCCAGGCGCACATTATCAACAGCATCCAGAGGAAGCCCATGAAGTAGCTGTGATTCTTCAGCCCGATACAGTTGCCCACCCAGGGGCAGTGGTGGTCGAACCTCGCCACACAGCGATCGCACACAGAACAGTGCTTGGAGCGAATGGGCCGGCGCACCAGGCAGCCGGAGCAGAAGGAAGCGGGCTCAAAACCAATGCCACCTCGTTCCGACAACTCAATGATGGTCTAAACGATAACAAGAATAAAAAATAGTGCCTTAAAATCGTCAAACCTTTAGGAATGCTCACCTTGAAGCGCTGCTCCCTGGTGGGTCGGATGATGCCCGGATCTCCCTTCCAAGACTTGAGAAAGCAGACCCACAGGCCCAGCGAGGAGATCAGGAAGAGAACGGTGGCCGTAAACGACACTGCATCATTGATATACATTAGCCAGGTGACATAGAACCAGGCCTTGGTGGCCAGATAAACGCTCAGCGGCAGCAGGGCCATCAAGTGCTCGTCGAACAGTGTCTTGCCAATCGAATGGAATATGGCGTAAAGAACGCCCAGCAGGAAAAACTTGATGATGTACAATGTGTTCACGGTGAAAATTATCCCTGCCAAATAGAAGGCGGTAAAGGGACAGGCCACCATCGACCACCATCTCAGGCGTTTATCGTGACGCAGCTTGGATACTAGCGAGCGTCGTTGCAGCGAAGTCAGCGCCGCCTCTTTCACTCGATCCATGACCTTGGCTCCTATCCATATGGCCCCCGTTTGAGACTCCAGCATGGAGAGAGGCGTTTCGCCTCGCAAATTGGGCACATCCAGCGAAGCCTTCGATTTGAGCACCAGTGTGGAAATGGCTGTGGCATTCCTAGCCAATATCGCCCAATGCAAGGCCGTGTTTCCATGTGTATAATCAACCATGGCGGGGTTAGCTCCGAGAGTTAGTAGCAAGCGCACAGGATCCAGAGCACAAACCTGAAAAGGTTAGAGATAAATATGTTATAGAAAGCACTTATACTTTCAGGGTTGCTGATAAGCTTTAACTCACCTTCCAAGCTGCCCACATAAGAGCCGTCATTCCGCCGCGATCCTGCAGGTCCGGATCCACGCCCTTCGCTATAAAGTAGGCCACCAGCGCGGTGTGCGCAAACTGAGCGGCAATGTGTATGCAGGAGCAGCCTTCGGCATCCCTGATCCTCGGATCGGCTCCGGCGGCCATCAGCAGAACGACAGCGCCCAGATGCCCCTGCCGGGTAGCCCAGTGCAGCGGGGTGGCGTTTAGCTCACCGCCAACGGCGTCGACCGTGGCGCCCTTCTCCAGGAAGTACCGAATGATGTCTCGCCGATTATTAATGGCCGCCCAGTGGAGGAGCGTGACTGTTTCGCTGTCCGGCTGATTGACATCCCACCCGGACTCGACCAGCTCGCGTACACGGGCAATGGCGCCATACTGGGTGGCCTTAACGATATCGAACCCACTATAATCGGGCTCCACGGGCGCTGTGGGGGGCTGTTGGGCGATCAGCGCCGACTGCCGCTCGTTATCCGGCTGCTGGCTTGCTCCTGGGACACAGGAGCCCGTGGTGGCCGCTTGACAGGCGCTCTGGTACATTGCGCTAGCTTCTGGTAACGCTCTTCCGAATGTGATTCACTGCGGCGCTGCGCTCGTAACATCAACCATCCATCCCCCTCCTTCCAGCGAAAGAGTGAGAGGGGTGGGGTGAGCGGAGAGAGAGAAGAGGTGAGTGGAGAGCGGAGAACAGTGAGCGGGAGAGACACCCCCACCAGGCACTGGTCAGGCGATTCACAGGTTTATCATTTTCCCACTCCCCCTTCGGCTGCGACTGTGCTGGCTTCCTTTTTTTCCTGCTCCACTTTTATTCGGCAGGATTAGGTGTGGTGTATCTGCGCGGTAGTCGCGGTTATCAGTTTAATGCGTTTTACTTGCGAATTTTGGAGGACACTAAAAGCAATTTTTTTGGTGGTACAAGCTGAGCGAGCTGCCAACTCGGTTCAAGTGTGCTAGCTGGGAACTGCCAGCTGGGTTGAGTGCGGCTAAGTGCTGTTATCGGAAATCTAATGTAGCCATTATTGGGGGTTTAATCCTTTCAAATCTTGGCTTGAAACTTAAAATTCTATAATTAACTATGGGATAATTAATTATAAAAGAAAAATAAAATTGCTTTTAGAAAAGGGAAAAACAAAAAAATTTTAAATATATATCGATAAAGATATTATCGATATTGCCATCGATGTTTCCTTCCAGCTCTATTTCGCGCCTTATTTTTTAGCATTCTCACATTTAATTTTTTGTTTACTGTTACAATTAAAAATATCCTTTAACAATGGACGCCAAGCGAAAGTTTAATGGCGGCTCCAATGGCCAGGCCAAGAAATTCAGGTGGGCATAGGATAAATATCACAAAATCCGCAATTTAAGCTTTTGCGCTGCAGAAACCCCGATGAGGACGAGGAAATGGACTTCGAGGCAGAGCTGGCTGCCTTTGAGAACTCTGAGGAGCTGGACCAGACCTTGCTGCTGGGTGACGGACCCGAGAACCAGCAGACAAGCGAACGTTGGTCCCGCCCTGCGCCGCCTAAACTAGATCCAGCCCGGGACAATCTGCAGTTCCAACAGCTCGATGTGGAGAACTATTTGGGGCAGCCGTTGCCAGGGATGCCTGGAGCGCAGCTGGGACCGGTGCCCGTGGTCCGTATGTTCGGCGTCACTATGGAGGGAAACTCCGTGTGCTGCCACGTCCACGGCTTCTGCCCATACTTCTACATAGAGGCGCCCAGGGAGTTCGAAGAGCGCCACTGCGAAATGTTTCAGAAGGCGCTGGACCAGAAGGTCATAGCCGATATACGTAACAATAAGGATAATGTCCAGGAGGCAGTCCTCATGGTCGAGCTAGTGGAGAAGCTAAACATCCATGGCTACAATGGTGACAAAAAGCAGAAATACATCAAAATCTCAGTGACTCTGCCGCGTTTCGTGGCCGCCGCATCGCGTCTGCTCAAGAAGGAGGTGATAATGGCGGAGATCGACTTCCAGGACTGTCGGGCCTTTGAAAACAACATCGATTTCGACATCCGCTTCATGGTGGACACGAATGTGGTGGGCTGCAACTGGATAGAACTGCCCATGGGGCACTGGCGGATGAGGAACGGCCATAGCAAGCCGCTGCCCGAGTCCCGCTGCCAGATCGAGGTGGATGTAGCTTTTGATCGCTTCATCTCTCACGAGCCGGAGGGTGAGTGGTCCAAGGTGGCCCCCTTCCGGATCCTCTCGTTCGATATTGAGTGCGCTGGTCGCAAGGGCATCTTTCCAGAGGCCAAAATGGATCCCGTCATTCAGATTGCCAACATGGTGATCCGGCAGGGCGAGCGTGAACCCTTCATTAGGAACGTGTTCACTCTTAACGAGTGCGCGCCCATCATTGGCAGCCAGGTGCTGTGCCACGACAAGGAGACCCAGCTTCTGGGCAAGTGGTCGGCCTTCGTCCGGGAGGTGGATCCGGACATTCTCACGGGCTACAATATAAACAATTTTGACATTCCCTATCTGATCAATCGGGCGGCGCACCTGAAGGTGAAGAACTTCGAGTATCTGGGCAGGATCAAGAACATTCGGTCGGTGATCAAGGAACAGGTTCTGCAGTCCAAGCAAATGGGCCGCCGTGAGAACCAGTACGTGAACTTTGAAGGCCGCGTTCCCTTCGATCTTCTGTTTGTCCTGCTCCGCGACTACAAACTCCGCTCGTACACCCTCAACGCTGTGAGCTACCACTTCCTGCAGGAGCAAAAGGAGGATGTGCACCACAGCATCATCACGGATCTGCAGCACGGAGACGAGCAGACGCGCCGACGCCTGGCCATGTATTGCCTGAAGGATGCCTACTTGCCGCTGAGGCTACTCGAGAAGTTGATGGCCATTGTGAACTACATGGAAATGGCCAGGGTGACGGGTGTGCCGCTGGAGTCGCTGCTCACCCGAGGCCAGCAGATCAAGGTCTTGAGTCAGTTGCTGCGCAAGGCCAAGACCAAAGGCTTCATTATGCCCTCGTACACATCGCAGGGTTCGGACGAGCAGTACGAGGGAGCCACTGTTATAGAACCGAAGAGGGGCTACTATGCGGATCCCATTTCCACGCTGGATTTCGCCTCCCTGTACCCGAGTATCATGATGGCCCACAATCTGTGCTACACCACATTGGTCCTGGGTGGAACCCGGGAGAAGCTTAGGCAGCAGGAGGACCTGCAGGACGATCAGGTGGAGTGCACGCCGGCCAACAATTACTTTGTGAAGTCCGAAGTGCGTCGAGGACTTCTGCCCGAGATCCTAGAGTCCCTTTTGGCCGCCAGAAAGCGCGCCAAGAACGACCTCAAGGTGGAAACGGATCCGTTCAAAAGAAAGGTTTTGGACGGCAGGCAGCTGGCCCTGAAGATCTCGGCCAATTCAGTTTATGGCTTCACCGGGGCCCAGGTGGGCAAACTGCCGTGCCTGGAGATCTCCGGCAGCGTCACGGCCTATGGACGCACCATGATTGAAATGACCAAAAATGAGGTGGAGACGCACTACACCCAGGCCAATGGCTACGAGAACAACGCGGTGGTCATCTACGGCGACACGGACTCTGTGATGGTAAACTTTGGGGTCAAGACCCTGGAGCGCAGCATGGAGCTGGGCAGGGAGGCAGCCGAGCTGGTCAGCTCCAAGTTCGTGCACCCCATCAAGCTAGAGTTCGAGAAGGTCTACTATCCCTACCTCCTGATCAATAAGAAACGCTACGCCGGCTTGTACTTCACCCGGCCGGAGACCTATGACAAAATGGATTGCAAGGGCATTGAGACTGTGAGGCGAGACAACTCGCCTCTGGTGGCCAACCTGATGAACTCTTGCCTGCAGAAGCTGCTTATTGAAAGAGATCCCGATGGTGCCGTGGCCTATGCCAAGCAGGTGATAGCCGATCTCCTTTGCAACCGTATCGATATCTCCCATCTGGTGATCACCAAGGAGCTGGCCAAGACAGACTATGCGGCGAAGCAGGCGCATGTGGAGCTGGCCGCCAAGATGAAGAAACGGGATCCTGGCACGGCGCCGAAGCTCGGGGATCGCGTTCCCTACGTTATCTGTGCGGCAGCTAAAAATACGCCAGCCTATGCAAAGGCAGAGGATCCACTCTACGTGCTGGAGAACAGCGTGCCCATCGATGCCACATACTACTTGGAGCAGCAGCTGGCCAAGCCGCTGTTGAGGATCTTCGAACCCATTTTGGGAGAGAAAGCAGAATCTATATTGCTCAAGGGAGAGCACACGCGAACCCGCACTGTGGTGACCTCCAAGGTGGGTGGATTGGCTGGGTTTATGACCAAGAAGACCTCCTGCCTGGGCTGCAAGTCCTTGATGCCTAAGGGCTACGAGCAGGCCTGCCTGTGTCCGCATTGCGAGCCTCGGATGAGCGAACTCTACCAGAAGGAGGTGGGCGCGAAGCGAGAGCTGGAGGAGACCTTCTCTCGTCTCTGGACCGAGTGTCAGCGCTGCCAAGAGTCCCTGCATGAGGAGGTCATCTGCTCAAATCGAGATTGCCCCATTTTCTACATGCGGCAGAAGGTGCGCATGGATCTGGACGCGCAGGAGAAGCGGGTGCAGCGATTCGGCCTGGCCGAGTGGTGAATTAATGCATGGATTTACTGAATTGTTTAATCCTATAATTTAATAATAATATTACTAGAAGTTATTACAAAGTTTTCTTTTCGGTTTGTGGATTTTATGCAATTTGAAAAAAGCTGTAGACGATGTTTCCTAGTTGCTGGCGACGCTTTGGACACACACTCATTTTTACACAGGGGATGGGGACTGTGGCGGGGCTGGGAACTGGCTAAGGACTTATTTGCGACTCTGCAGGGTGTTGGACAGCCAGTCCATGGCCTGGTCGAGTCCCTCGCCCTTGGTGGCCGACGTTTTGAATATTTGAAATGTGCGATTTTTAAGGTTTTCCAGCCCTAACGCATGATGCACCTCGGCGACGGTCATGCAGCCGTCCATGTCCTGCTTGTTGGCCAGCACAACGAGTATCGCCCCAGCCAGTTCCTCCTCGCGCAGCATGTAGAGCAACTCGTCCTTGGAGATGCCGATACGGTCTCTATCCGCAGAGTCCACCACGTATATGATGGCGTCTGTGTTGCTATAATAGCAACGCCAGTAGGGTCTGTAAAAGAGAAATATTATAGAAATCCCCGCAAATTTCAGGAACTAAGAATGCTAGCAGATGGCCGGAGATATCAGGAAGTAGATTACGCATCCCTTCCCCTTATCTCGCCCCACCACTCACCTAATACTTGTCTGTCCGCCCAGGTCCCACACCTGAAACTTGAGGTTCTTGTATGTAACCTGCTCCACGTTGAAGCCTATGGTGGGTATCGTGGTAACAACCTCGCCCACCTGCAGTCTATACAGGATTGTGGTCTTGCCGGCACCGTCCAGGCCCAGGATCAAGATGCGCATCTCCCGGGAGCCGAGCAATCCGCGAAAGTAGCTGAGCACCCCACCTGCACAGAAAACAACAACAAGAGGGGGAACGTACGATTTTTATGACCAGACTAGTCACCGGCGGGTGTCATCGGACCCTTGGCCTCGCCGTTTTCCGATTCCACGGCTTCGCTTACCCATGATTGCGGCTGAACGTTGTGTAGTGCTGGCGCTGCCTCTAAATGCCTGAGTTTAACCTAATTAATTGTATTTGCGGCTACAATTAATACAAAAACGAAACAATCTTGTTTTCACTTTTTTGTACAGGGAATGGTTTCGGAGTTGCCATTCACAGGTCGCGTGAACATGACGTGTCAGAGCGTACGTTCAGCAGACAAATTTTTCACCGCTTAAAATAAAATAAATAACTTAAATAAAATACTTAAAAAACTAATATTTTTACAATATATGTTTAATTATATGTGCTTAATTTTGTTAAATTATAAAAATATTCTTTTGGATCTGTTGTGAACGCGCCCATTTTTATTGCCGGTTGGCAGAGTTGTCACCCTTGCGTGACTTTTGTTATAGAGGCGTCCGCCATTAGAGTTTTGCTGTCGCGTCGCTCGGAAAAAGTGTGGAAAAACCTCTTCAAACAGTGCTAATAGGTAAAACTTTTGCACAAAAATAAATAAATTCGGTTGCTAAGAGCGCGCGGAATACGTGAAACGTGAACTTTGGCTTTTGGGCGTCGTTTTTAGTGTTTATTTTGGTGTTTGCCCGGACTGCGCAAAAAAGTGTGCCCTAAACGCGTAAAACGAACTGGGCTGCGGATTACATATCGTGGCTGCAGATTCTATATTGTTGATAAATATCAAGAGCTGACAACGGTTTTGTTTACAGACAACGCTGGCCCAGTTGGTCGCTGCTTAACGTACATAGGAGCCCTTGGATAAGTAGCAACAATGGCCTCGCCCTCTCCGGCGAATAGTCCCATGCCACCGCCACAGGCGCCCAGTCCGATGGCCCCGCCATCCCAGAGTCCCGCCCCCTCGCCGCACAGCCCGTATCCGCAGCACCAGCAGCCCGGGCCGCCGCAAGGACCACCGCCAGGCGCCCCGCCACACATGCAAGGACCTCCGCCACCCGGTCATCCCGGAGCCTATGGCCATCCGATGCAACACGGGCCACCGGGACAAGGCCCACCGCCTGGTCACCATATGCCGCCGCATCACCAGGGAATGAGTATGTGTTTAACACCGCCTTTTGCGGCCCCCTCATCCTCACGTAATCATCCGTAGTTTTCTCAAAAGGTCCGCACATGGGAATGCAGATGCCGCCGACGGGACCGCCGAATATGTCATCAATTGGTTACCAAACGCACGGAATGCCGCCAAATGTAAGTAGAGGGATGTCGAGTACTGTTTTTAAGGTTTAAGTCCATTTTAAGAACTATGTAAGATGGATTTTATTAAATTTACGTGTCTGCGGCTGGGACTATGCACCAAGACCATTCTAATGGTCTGTAAGGCATCTCTGACGGCATACAGAGCTATGACAGCATATGACAGCTTAGTAGATATTTAATAAACCATTTTTTTTTTTTTAAATTGGTTACAATTTGGTGATAAGTATCGAAGTTATTAAACAAAGTTTTTTTTTTCATTTCATTGTGCATGATTGTAAAATTTAAAATGATTGTTTTCAATCCCCTTGTTGGTGATGTATAATTATTTATAAACGATTTATTAGGCAGCGCTTGTGGCTTACAAAATAGGTTTACTAAAAGGTTTTCCAAAGTCTCGGAGAACCTGTGTTTAATTGCTTTCCCGCCACTTTTTTTTTAACTGCCGGCAATCAAAGCTGGAAGATCATGAAAAGCTCTCTATAGGAAAGCTCTTCACTATTGCCAAATGATAGTGCAGCTGGGTTCAAGCTTTTAATTAATATCTCTTTTTTCGCAAACAGTTTTCATGCTTAATTTACTTGGGCACTGGCTTGCCCCCCACCGAATCCTCCAAAGCAGCTTTACGCAACAGCTCTTCGATCTCTTTGCGCAACTTCTCTGTTCCGGCACAGATCAGATCTGGCTTCATTATGTCAAAGGGCCCGCCAAAGGGAGCCGTGACCACGCCGCCTGCCTCCTTTACGAGCAAGGAACCGGCAGCACAGTCCCACGGATACATGTCCTCGATGTAGAAGGCATCCAAATTGCCAGCGGCCACCATGCACAGCTCATCGACTACACAGGAATAGGCCAGGAGTCTGGGGATTAGGGAGATTGTCATCAGAAACTTAAGACTTTGCATTTAATGATTGCATCACAGATAACTTATTACTAATTTGATAAGGAACTCTTGAAATTACTGAAGAATGTTCTTCAGATCGATCTGACCGATTTTCTCTAACTATATGACAATTTGTTCAGACTCACAAATGAATTTGATCTTTATTTTGTATGTGTAGCGAGAGCTTTGACTGATTAATTGTTTTGTATTCAACAATTGCTTTTTTAAACGAGTTTAATTGTGGAATACATGACGTATGGCAATTCAAGGGAGTTCAAATTGTATTTTCATCTTAATTAAATCCAAAATGAAAGGCAGGCTGAGCTTCTTATAACTTACCGCCTGGCATTTAATCCCACGTGATAAATACGTTTGATGTGCTCATTAGCCACTGAATGGACGTGCAGAAGAGACACTTCGTAGGCCACATTGGCATTCTTAATGCTGTCACAGCTGCTCACATGAATTGCCTTGCCATTGCAAAAGGCGCCCTGTCCCAACTTGGTCGTGAATAGCTTCTTCTGGACGGGATTGTTGATCACACCCAGCACAATCTGTTTATTGATGGACAGACCAATGGAAACGCAAACGTGCGGTATCTGCTTGATGAAGTTCGAGGTGCCATCGATGGGATCTATGATCCAGGTGGGGGCATCCGTCAGCTCACCGGATACATTGTTGTTCTTGGCGGTGGCCTCCTCGCCAATGAACTTATGCTCCGGATACGTAGCCAGTATCTTTTCCATAAGAAAATCCTCGATTTTGTTGTCGTAGTCGGTGACCACGTCATAAAAGTCGCCCTTTATGGAAACGTTTTTACTGGCCATCTCATAGCCCTCCAAGAGGATTTCTCCCGCCTGGACGGCCAAGGGGTGGATGAAGTTGTACAGCTCTTCGATCAGTTCTTGTGACATGTTGATTATTCTCTATATGTGCTTCCAGGCTCCAAACGATGCGTTGCTGCTGAGATCGCAGTGCCAACTAATCAGAGAGATTGTTCGCGCCCAGCTGGAAGTGTCTCTGGTGCTCTGATGGAGCTTTGGTTTCGGTCTCGTTAGGTTACATTCGTTCTCTGATTGTTTTGCCTGCTTCTTCGAGGTTTTATGTACTAAAAATTGGCATCTCACCTGGCTGCATGCATGACTCTGTTGCTGTTGCTTTATCTCAATTTGTTTGATGTACACAAATAGACAGAGACGCTTTTTATCTCTCCACAGACAGTCGTAAAACCTGTTTTTATCAGTTTTTTCGACGCTCTCAGGTGGATGAATTATATTATATTTGGGGCTGCAAGTCATTATTGTAAGAGAGGCCTTTTAAGCTTGAACTTATTGTCTAAACCCTTCGACCATTCAATTATTGTCAATCTTTTGAATCAGGGGACAATAAGTTTTATTTGATGACCTTTGAAAGGGTTTCTTGTTATGGGCTAAACTTTGCAATTTATTCAAAATCTTATAGAAAAAGTTACATCTATGATCTCACGTCCACTTTGCTGACCTTGAAGTTTTAAAAGAAACGTAAAGTAAAGTAGCAAAAATGTCTTTAGATTTATGATCAATGTTACTCAATAAAAGCCTAGTTATTGTTGCTTCGTATATATATCCTATATATTTTTTATTCTTAATCATTTAAACGTATAACCCGTAATCTGATCAGCTTCTTCTATTAATTGTATCACATTTTTGGCCAATTCTTCGGAGCAAGTGCATACACAATCGGGTGTCATCACATCGAATTTTCCACCGCTGGTATGGTAAACAAAGCCCCCGGCTTCTCTGAGAATTATGGAACCGCCGGCCAGATCCCAGGGTTTTAGATTCTCCACATGATAAGCATCGCAACGACCGGCGGCTATATAGCAGAGCGTGAGCGCTGCACATCCAAAGCTGCGAGTGCTGATAGCGAGACAATGCAGTGTGTTAATTATATGGGAATAATCAGAGATTAGACAGAGATCTTTGTAGGAGATCACTCACCCAGTAGCATTCGAGGCCAGCTTGTACAGACGCTTCACATTGGTGTCGCGCGCCTTGTCCACCACGATCAGGGAGATTTCGTAGCCCACAACAGCTTGTTTTATCTACAACCAAGCAATTGTATATTCTATTTTATTATTTCCTTATAAATGATGCCCTAAACGTTTATTATTCCTAGAAGTGTTCCCAGGGGGAGTGTATTATAATATTAAAGAACTAATATGGAAAGAACTTTCTTTTAATTTTGTTTTCCCTGAAGAGTTTGCCTTTTTTGTTTTCAAATTTGAGACTAATCAAAGGTAGTGCTTATCAGTTTCGAGATACTCCCTCATATAGAACTACTAGAGCTACTAATAATTTCATCACCATGCACCAGCACCACTTACCGTTGTTACGTGGGACGACGCCTTAATGGGTTGCCCATTCAAGAAAGCTCCATGACCTTGCCAAGCGGAATATAATTCATTTGCTGCCGGATTATAGACAACGCCAACGACTAGCTCCTTGTTGATGGCCAAGCCCACAGAAATGCAGCAATGGGGAATTCTCCTTACATAGTTGTTGGTGCCATCTATGGGATCTATGATCCAGGTGGGCGCATCAGTCAGTTCGGGTTGAGTTTTGGCATCGGCCAAAGCTTCTTCGCCAATTATCTTTGATTCCGGAAAGGCCTTGAGCAGACCCTCGGAGAGCGTTGCTTCAATTTGCCTGTCGTACACAGTGACCAAATCGTAGAAGGCTGACTTGACTTCATAGTCAGCTTTTGGCTTCTGGAACCCCTCCAGGAAGAGGGGACCACACTTGCGAACCAATTCCACGGATACCTCGTGGTATTCCCGTAATTTTTCCTTACTAATTTTGATACTCATGACTTGATAATCGACCGATCTATAGCGGAACAGCTGTGGAATGATTTTGGCAAAGCTTTTTTTGCACCACCGAGCTTTTCCAGAGAGAGTTGCTTTTCGTTGAAATAATTTGCTTTATTTACTTTTATTTACAGGAATATATAACATTTATCTCTGGTAGTTTAAAGCTGATTTAGAAGAGATAAATGTAGATACTGACTTTTATAATCGTTAGTTAGTTGGTTGTTTTACCTTCACTTGAACGTATACTCTGTAATCTGGTTGGCCTCTTCGATAAGGCTAATCACATTCTTGGCCAACTCTGGAGTTGAGGCGCACACGCAATCCGGTTTCATCACATCGAATTTGGAGCCATTAGTGTGGCAAACAGTGCCCCCAGCTTCGGTCAGAATAATTGCTCCAGCTGCTAGATCCCAGGGTTTCAAATCCTCAACGTGATAGACATCGCACTGCCCGGTGGCCACATAGCACAGGGTCAAGGCAGCACTTCCAAAGCATCGGGTGCCCGTGGCATTTGAGGCCAACTTGTACAGACGCTTGATATTCTTGTCCCTTACAGCAGCAGCGTGGATGAGCGAGATTTCATAGGCAATCACCGCTTGGTTGATCTGGAAAGGGAGAGTGGAATGACGTTAAGAACGGGTTGAACTCGGGAGCAAGCGAGCTTTTTTATTTTGCGGGAATGCTGATGAATGATACTCTCGGAGAAATGGAAAAATTGCAGAATGGGTTGAATAATACTCTGAACAGTACACCGAAAAAAACATCATAGGGAATAGATAGAATATATTGTCAATATGATATCTTGTCTTACAAATTGTTAAATTGCAACACAACACTGAAGAAGATATACATAAGATAGATAAGCAAAATATAGGAACGAACACCTCCCTAACCTGAGATTAGAAGATCTTTGCTTTAAATATCGTTTTTTTTTCCTTTTTTTCTTCGTTAAATATAAGTTTAAATAAATATAATACAAGATTTATCACATCATATCATCAGCAGATCAATAAAGTGGAAAAATCTAATTTTTAACATGAAGTTTAACCCGAAGCTGGGACAGTTTAACGTTAAACAATATTATTTATAAAAATGAATTTCTAAGAAGTCATTCCTTTGACAAAGCATACACAATTGTTGGCTAAATATTTGTTTTAAAAATCTGTGTCGTTAAAATTCGTATTATCTTTACTGCCACCTGTCAAGGTTTTATCTTTCTCTTCACAATATTGAAGCTGTCTGGGATGAATCCAAACTGTTTTTTTCCTGTGCACCGATAAACCTTTGTATATAATTCAGCATGCATGCTAAATTACACACCCCACAGTTATTTTTGTTGAATTTCGTTTATCTTCTTTGTCGCTACTTTCCGCCGTTCCCAAATTACTTATATAAGCTCTCTCGCTCTCTTACCGTCGTCGCCTTAGAGGTGTGGATGGGCTCGCCATTTAGGTAGGCTCCATGTCCCCTGTACGCGGAGAACAGCTCGTTCGCCGGCGGATTGTAGATGATGCCCACCACCAGTTCCTTGTTGACCGCCAAGCCCACGGAAATGCAACAATGGGGTATGCGATGGATGAAGTTGGTGGTGCCGTCGATGGGATCTATGATCCAAGTGGGCGCATCCGTTAGTTCTGCCTGGCGTTTCGATGCCGCCGACTCCTCCTCGCCAATGATTAGCGAGTCGGGAAAGGCGGCCACCAATCCCTCTGTGAGAATGTCCTCGATTTGCTTGTCGTACACAGTGACCAGGTCGTAAAAGTCCTTCTTCACCTCGTAGTCTGTTTTGGCTTTGTGGTAGCCCTCTAGCATGAGGGGGCCACACTTGAGGACCAGCTTCAGGGCCACATCGTAGTATTCCTTGAGCTTGGACTCGCTGACCGGGGAACTCATCGTTCTTGCTGCTGATTGCCGAGCACTCGACTGGCCAACTAAACTATATAAAGGCGGAATCAGCTGTGGACTGAAGGCGAGGCGGAGAGCAGAGCTTTCCCTCGAAGCTTTTTGCCATGCAATAAGTGTGTTAGAACATGACACTTCTCTCGGAGAGCGGCGATAGAGTTGCTTTACGGGTTGCTATTGTTCCATGACTTTGTGGGTATGAGGGTAACACAGTGGCAGCCAGAAAAGTAGCACCAATTACAAACCCATTATGATTTAAACTACTTAAAGAACGGGAAGAAAAATAAAATTATAATTTGATTGGTTTTTTAAATTATTTATATCTTTAAAATTTGATTTTAAAATTATTAGTTATCCATTTCAAAAAGGTTTCAAATAAGTTAAGATTTTTACTGGGAATTTAAACCACCTTTTAAAATAGTTTATATTATGTTCAGCGCTACTGTGCGAACTTATCGCGGGGCTTGTGATAGTAAAAACATTTTATTTTCCAAATGTTGTATGTTTTAAGAATATATTGGGTAAATTTGACTTACAGTGATTAGCTATAGATTTTTATAGTAAACAGGGGTTAGCTTTACATTATCAATTTAGGTTTTTGATTATTTTTGTTTTCAAAATGTCGTTGCTACACAGAAAGCTAATAAATGGATTGCAGCAGCGCTTAAGATTATATAAAATATCTTTAATTATCTACATATTCACGATGACTTGCTAAGTTGTTTTATGATGATCTTTAGATTTTATTATTATTTTTTTTTTGTACAAAAGCTTTCCTCTTTACACCGAACCAACATGCGGCTGCTGATCAGCCTTCCGAATAAGTTGCTCTATCTCCGCTCTTAAAGTCTCTGTTCCAGCACAAATGAGATCCGGCTTCATTATATCAAAGGGACCACCATAGGGGTGTGTGACCTCGCCGCCGGCCTCCCGTATGAGAAGATAACCAGCGGCACAGTCCCAAGGATACATGTCTTCAATGTGAAAGGCGTCCAGGTTGCCAGCTGCCACCATGCAGAGTGAATCCACCACAGCCGAGTAGGCAAGAAGCCTGAAACAATAACATATTTATCTAAACAAAAGAGTATGAATGTGGTTAAGAACCAACCTCCTGGCCTGTGATCCCACATAGTAGATCCTTTTGATGTGCTTGTTGCGAATCTTTGGAGCGTGCAGTAGGCAAACCTCATACGCCACATTGGCATCGTTAAGATGCTCACAGTTGCTCACCCGAATAGGTTTTCCATTGCAGAAAGCGCCCTGACCCAGTTTGGCAGTATACAGCTTGTTTTGGGCAGGATTATTGATCACTCCCAGGACGATTTGCTTGTTGATGGACAAACCAATCGAAACTGACACGTGCGGTATCTGCTTGATGAAGTTCGAGGTGCCATCGATGGGATCAATGATCCAGGTGGGGGCATCTGTCAGTTCGTTGGTCACATTGTTGTGATTCTTGTGAGTATCCTCCTCGCCGATAAACTTATGATCCGGATAGCTAGCCAGTATCTTCTCCATGAGAAATTCCTCGATCTGATTATCATAGGCAGTGACCACATTGTAGAATTCTCCGCACTTGAGCGAGACATCCTTGCTGGCATTTTCGTAGCCTTCGAGGAGGATGTCGCCCGCTCTGATTGCCAGCGGATGGATAAAGTCATATAGCTCTTCGATCTGTTGTGACTTGCTGACTGCCATCGCTCTCCCACTTTCGCTTATCTGTGCTATCTTACTGATGTGTAATTGCGTTATTTTTCCGGCTCCTCCGACTCTGTCTCCCGTGAATCTACCACTGAGAGCACAGTTGGCAGTGGAACGGGTTTTTTCCAGCACAGTCGTTAACTTGGTTCACTGACTGAGATATGCTTACTGCTGCTGTTGTGGGCTGCTGCGAGTTGCGAGCTTTTTTAATTAATTCGCACTTGACTTTCAGCTTTTAATAACAATGGAGGAGGTTGCAGTGAGTTTATTGCAATGTATTATATTTATATTTATTAGAAATATTGCATTTTGAAAATAAATTGACTTAACCAACTAAAAAATTAATGAATAAATGATTCTAACTAATATCAGCCAGGAAAACATTGCCAATTATGAAGTATACCTAGAAAGAATTAATTTAATTTAATTTAGAATTAAGTTAATCCCTAGGAAAGGATTATATATTTATTTTTTTTAGCTCTTTGGTGTTGGTTGTTGATTGGCTCCCATTAGATGCTTATTCGTTTATAAAAAGTTGTCCTCTCATCGAATTCTCACAAGAGATACATCCATATATCCCCTAGATTTTATTAGTTGCCATTACCATTCTCACTCTTCTGCTTTCCTTGTCTTTCCAGGCTCCCACTCAGCCCTGCATAGTGTCTCCTGGAGGACCACCTGGCGGTCCACCCCCACCAGAGCGCTCCAGCCAGGAAAATTTGCACGCCCTGCAACGGGCCATCGACTCTATGGAGGAGAAGGGCCTGCAGGAGGATCCACGCTACTCCCAGCTTCTGGCCATGCGCGCCACCTCCAAGCACCAGCATCTCAACGGTAACCAGGTTAACCTGTTGCGCACACAGATCACTGCCTATCGGCTGCTGGCGAGAAACAAGCCCATCTCCATGCAGATGCAACAAGCGCTGCAGGCGGCGCAGCAACAACCACCGCCAGGACCACCGATTGGGCCACCTGGAACACCCGGTGGACCGCCGCCGCCAGGTGGTCCACATGCGGGTCAGCCGCCCGTGCAGCCTCAGCAGCAGCAGCAGCAGCAACAACCTCCATCAGCGGGTACGCCACCTCAATGCTCTACGCCTCCGGCTAGCAATCCCTATGGGCCGCCACCGGGTGGCCAGAAGATGCAGGTGGCTCCACCGCCGCCGCACATGCAGCAGGGTCAGCCCCTGCCGCCACAACCTCCTCAGATTGGTGGACCGCCGCCCGGTCAACAACAACCGCCGCCACAGCAGCAACAGCAACCGCCACAGGCGCAGCAACCGCCCCCGGAGCAACTGCAGCACCAACACCTGCCCAACGGCGGCAAGCCACTGAGCATGGGACCCGCAGGAGGTCAGCCTCTGATACCGCCATCGCCCATGCAGCCTCAAGTACGTGGGGCTCAGCCGCCGGGAATGCCGCCTGGGAGTCAGGTGCCACAGCCGGGCGGAGGTCCGCCGCGACAAGTGCCGCCCGCTGGCATGCCAATGCCCAAACCCAATCGAATTACCACGGTGGCCAAGCCAGTGGGCCTGGATCCTATCACTCTACTGCAGGAGCGCGAGAACCGGATAGCGGCTAGGATTTCGCTGCGTATGCAGGAGCTTCAACGCCTGCCGGCCACCATGTCCGAGGATCTACGCTTGCAGGCGGCCATTGAGTTGCGAGCCCTGCGAGTCCTGAACTTCCAACGGCAGCTGCGCATGGAGTTTGTGCAGTGCACGAGAAGGGACACCACCTTGGAGACGGCGCTCAATATCAAGTTCTACAAGCGAACCAAGCGGCAAGGGCTGAGGGAGGCGCGTGCCACCGAAAAGCTGGAGAAGCAACAGAAATTAGAAGCGGAGCGAAAGCGCAGGCAGAAGCATCTAGAGTTCCTGGCCGCCGTTCTCCAGCACGGCAAGGATCTGAGGGAGTTCCACAGGAACAACAAGGCTCAGCTGGCCAGGATGAACAAGGCGGTGATGAATTACCATGCAAACGCGGAGCGCGAACAGAAGAAGGAACAGGAGCGCATCGAAAAGGAGCGAATGCGTCGCTTGATGGCCGAGGACGAGGAGGGCTACCGCAAGCTGATCGATCAGAAGAAGGACAAGCGTCTGGCCTTCCTGTTGTCGCAAACGGACGAGTACATCAGCAACCTCACCCAGATGGTGAAGCAGCACAAGGACGACCAGATGAAGAAGAAGGAAGAGGAGGGCAAGCGGCTGCAGCTCTTTAAGAAGGAACTCCTGATGAGCGGCGAATACGTTGGCATCGACGAGGGCAGCATCATGGCCGATATGCGTGTCCATGTGGTGGAGCAGTGCAGCGGCAAGAAGCTCACCGGCGACGATGCTCCCATGTTGAAGCATTTGCACCGCTGGCTAAGCATGCATCCCGGCTGGGATTGGATCGACGACGAGGATGACGGTACCTGCGGCGGCAGCAATGAAGATCTTAAGCCCAAGGTTGAGGAACAGCCTATGGCCACGGAAGACGTTACCGACAAGGCAGCGATGCCGTCAGGCACCGACGAGGATGCCAATCCATCCGATGTCATTACCAAGGCCAAGGTGGAGGATGATGAGTACAAGACGGAGGAGCAGACCTATTACAGCATCGCTCACACCATTCACGAAAAGGTGACGGAGCAGGCCAGCATCATGGTGAACGGCCAGCTGAAAGAGTATCAGCTGAAGGGACTGGAGTGGCTGGTCTCGCTGTACAACAACAATTTGAACGGCATTCTGGCCGACGAAATGGGTCTGGGCAAGACTATTCAGACCATTTCGCTGGTCACCTACCTAATGGACCGCAAGAAGGTGATGGGTCCGTACTTGATCATCGTCCCCCTCTCCACGCTTCCCAATTGGGTGTTGGAGTTCGAGAAATGGGCGCCCGCAGTGGGGGTGGTGAGCTACAAGGGCAGCCCCCAGGGCAGACGCTTGCTGCAGAACCAGATGCGTGCCACCAAATTCAACGTGCTGCTCACCACCTACGAGTACGTGATTAAGGACAAGGCCGTGCTGGCCAAGATCCAGTGGAAGTATATGATCATCGACGAGGGTCATCGCATGAAGAATCACCACTGCAAACTCACCCAGGTGCTAAACACGCACTACATTGCTCCCTATCGGCTGCTACTGACGGGCACACCGCTGCAAAACAAGCTGCCCGAGCTTTGGGCACTCCTTAATTTCTTGCTGCCTTCGATCTTCAAGTCTTGCTCCACGTTCGAGCAGTGGTTCAACGCTCCGTTCGCCACCACCGGCGAGAAGGTGGAACTAAACGAGGAGGAGACCATCCTTATCATTCGACGTCTGCACAAGGTGTTGCGTCCCTTCTTGTTGCGTCGTCTGAAGAAGGAAGTGGAGCACCAGCTGCCCGACAAGGTCGAGTACATCATCAAGTGCGACATGTCCGCTTTGCAGCGTGTACTCTATAAGCACATGCAGAGCAAGGGCGTCCTGTTGACCGACGGCTCCGAGAAGGGCAAGCATGGCAAGGGAGGCGCCAAGGCCCTCATGAATACCATCGTCCAGCTCCGCAAGCTGTGCAATCATCCCTTTATGTTCCAACACATCGAGGAAAAGTACTGCGACCACACTGGTGGTCATGGTGTGGTGTCCGGTAAGTTTCACTCGATTACTCTTTTTAAAATACATCCCTGTTCACCTCTGACTTGAAGGGGTATCATATTATCGGCTCAACCATCGATAATATCGATATGAAGGGCAATGGGGTTGACAGCTCCAAGGAGTTCAGTTTATAGCTCAGTCAAGTTTAGTCCTTCCTACAGAGCACTTCTCTCTGTATTTTATTTATTTGTTTATTTCTTCTGAATTTTTATTTTATTTTCTTATTTTAACTTTTATAATTATGAAATTTGATTTATTTATCTGTACATGCCACATAAACTTTAACGCTTTTGTTCGTTTCTTTTGTTCTTGGCTTCATTAATGGAGTTTTATTTTGCGCACTTGTTTTTTCATCTATTTTTTTTTAATGTATTTTGGAGTACTCTATTATTTCAGTCTTCGCGCTGTGACTTCTCTTCTTCAGCTGTTCCTCTATTTTTCGTGTTTTTTTTATTTTTTATCAATAATTTTTTTTAATATTAACAATGCCAATTCATTATTTTATGTTCTATACATGCCACATAAACTTTAACGCGATTTGTTTTTTTGGTCTGTTGCTTGACCTATATGCATCTGTATGCATTATATAATATATATATATAATATACAAGGCAACCCGGCGAACTCCTTTCCGGCATTAGATGGTGATTAGGAGATAAAGAATATTTGTTTTTTTATTTAAAAAACTAAAAACTAAAAAAACAAAAATAAAGTGTTTAGTTGTAGATGGAAGTAAATAAAAAGTAAATACTGAATCGTACGTGTCCGCAAATTATCCGTGTCATTGACGTGCTCTTTGGTAAACCACATTTTGTTTTTTTTGGTCTGACGTTAACACAAACAAAGCCGATGGTTTCCCAACTCGTGAACACGCAACGTATAACTGCCCATGTGAAAAACAATTATTTTCTAAATTTATCCCGCAAACACTAAGCGACCCTGCGTACTCACCTGCGTACTTTCCATGGATAATTGTTGCCTAACTCAAATTCGGCATAAGTCTTTTTACCGATAGTCGAGTACCATTGCAAAGACGCGGTGGATTCAAATTGCGCAATATCATAAAACCTGTACAAACTTTGGGTTCCAAGTTATGTGGTGAAAATCCTGGTAAGTCCAGAGAGTTCAAAAAATCTGTTGGATAATTTAATAAATCATCGTGATTTGTTATGGAATCAACGGATTTGTATGTCACTTGAATGGTGGAATTCAGTGCGTCTACATCATTATTCTTTGCGGCAAGAATTGCTCGTTGACTCAACCAAGCATAATTCTGATAATTCTCACTAATGTTTGGGAAAACATTTTCAATAAGTGCTAATTGAGAGTCTACAAATCGGCAAAAGTCGTAATCCCGATGTCGCATCAACTGGGACTTTTCCATTTCCAACAGCTAACAATTGTTTGGAAAATTGTGCAGCACTTTGATCATTTTGAAGTTGAACTTTCATATTAGTGGTTAGCGATAATGTTTTTACGTTATTCCATAAAGATGCCTTCTGGCAACCATTCAATTCATCTGCAGGCGTTCCACGGGGAATTACTGGCAACGTCTGCCTGAAATCGCCTGCCAACAATATCATCAAGCCGCCAAAGATGTTGTTATTTCGCCGAAGATCCTTCAGTGTGAAGTTAAGTGCTTCAAGTGATTTCTTATGTGCCATTCTGCACTCATCCCAAACAATGAGCTTGCATTGTATCAACAATTTTTCCATTGCACTGGATCGGGGAATATTGCATGTTGGAGTATCAATTGTGTTTAAATTGAGTGGCAACTTAAGCGCAGAATGTGCAGTACGACCGCCATCTAGAAGGGTCGCCGCAATTCCAGATGATGCTAACGCCAAAGCAATGTCACATCTTGATCGAATAGTGGCCAAAATTAATGAAATAACAAATGTTTTCCCTGTTCCTCCAGGTGCGTCCAGGAAGAATAGGCCACCAGTATTGTTGTCTATCGCTCGCATTAATGTTTCGTATGGTTGTTTTTGCTGTCCATTCAGCAACGGCACATTATTTCGAACGAATTCCTGCAATGTATCAACATTGTAGCAGCTCTCGATTTAATTCTTGGTTGAATGCATCGAATTGTCGTCTGTACATGCCACACAATTTGTTCTTAGTTACCACAATAAATGTATTCCTTGTATTATTGTTATTTCAAATATTTTACATTCCCTTTCTCTTTTGGTTTTATCTGGCCTGGCATACATTGGGATGCTTCCCTTTACTTGTTTTATTCATATTTTTATACCCTGTACCAAATGTACACAGGAATTATAATTTTGTGAGAGTGCGATTTTCTGTTACCCAAAGTTACCATGTCCGCCTGTCAGTCCGCCTGTCCGTCTGTCTGTATGAATGCCTATCTGTCTGTATGAACTTATATCTGCACGCAGATAAAGCTCTACGGATATTGATCTTCCTCGGCATTACCTGCCATTAGTCCATTAATTTTTATTCATCTTTATTCATTTATTCATCCTTTCTATGTATTCCTTGCAGGACCCGATCTGTACCGCGTATCTGGTAAATTCGAGTTGCTCGACCGAATCTTGCCAAAACTGAAGGCCACCAACCATCGCGTGCTGCTCTTCTGTCAGATGACCCAGTGCATGACCATTATCGAGGACTATCTGGGCTGGCGGCAATTCGGATATCTTCGACTGGATGGCACCACCAAGGCCGAGGATCGTGGCGAGCTGTTACGAAAGTTTAACGCCAAGGGTTCTGACTATTTTGTCTTTCTGCTCTCCACACGCGCCGGTGGCTTGGGTCTCAATCTGCAAACCGCCGATACTGTGGTAATCTTTGACTCAGATTGGAATCCGCATCAGGATCTACAGGCCCAGGATCGAGCGCATCGTATCGGACAGCGCAACGAGGTGCGTGTTCTTCGGCTGATGACTGTGAACTCCGTGGAGGAGCGCATTTTGGCTGCTGCCAGGTACAAGCTGAACATGGACGAGAAGGTTATCCAGGCCGGTATGTTCGATCAGAAGTCGACGGGCAGCGAGCGACAGCAGTTCCTTCAGACGATCCTGCATCAAGACGACAATGAAGAAGAGGAAGAGAATGAGGTGCCCGACGACGAGATGATCAACATGATGATTGCTCGCAGCGAGGAAGAAATAGAGATATTCAAGCGCATGGACACAGAGCGCAAGAAGGAGGACGAGGAGATCCATCCGGGCAGGGAGCGACTGATCGACGAGTCGGAGTTGCCCGATTGGCTGACCAAGGACGACGACGAGGTGGAGCGCTTTCACTATCAGTACGATGAAGATACCATACTGGGTAAGTCTCTGCTTATTAGGCTATTCCTTTCATATTAATAAATATTTGTTTACTTTCTTTTTTTAGGGCGTGGCTCCCGGCAGCGAAAGGAGGTGGACTACACGGACAGCTTGACCGAAAAGGAGTGGCTGAAGGCAATAGATGATGGCGCCGAATTCGACGAGGAAGAGGAGGAAGATGATTCAAAGCGAAGCAAGCGGCGCAAGCGCAAAAATCGAAAGGAGGAGTCTGACGATGATTCGTTGATATTGAAGCGACGCCGACGCCAGAATCTGGACAAGCGTTCCAAGAAACAAATGCACAAGATCATGAGCGCTGTGATCAAGTACACGCAAGATGGACGCATCCTGTCCGAGCCGTTCATGAAGCTGCCCTCGCGCCAGCGGCTACCCGACTACTATGAGATCATCAAGCGTCCGGTGGATATCAAGAAGATTCTGCAACGCATCGAGGACTGCAAGTACGCCGATCTTAATGAGTTGGAGAAGGACTTTATGCAGCTGTGCCAGAATGCCCAGATTTACAACGAGGAGGCCTCCCTCATCTACCTGGACTCCATTGCCTTGCAAAAGATATTTGTGGGGGCTAGGCAGCGAGTAACCGCGGCAGCGGATGCGGCCGCAGTTGCAGCGGGTGATAACACGGGAGAGGCGCAAGGAAATGGCGGCGGCGGAGGTTCCGATAACTCGGATAACGAGGATGACGGCGATGGGGGAGATGACGGTTCCGACGATGAAGAGATCGCCACCACCTCTGCGGCCGCTGTCAAAATGAAGCTGAAACTCAACAAGTCTTTGGCCAGTGCCCCCGCCACGCCCACACAGTCCTCGTCGTCGAATGTGGGCAGCAGTGGGGCGGCAACCACATCTAAGAAGCAGACGCGACGCAAGCGGTCGCAGAAGAAGTACACCATCTCAGACGATGACGATGATGATATGGACTAGCTACCGCTGGGCGTGATCTTTAAGCGCGCCGTCTCATCGGATATCGATGGCGGCCTGGGCAATTGATTTTTAGTTAGTTTAAGTTTAACCTTTACTCTCGGGGAAGATGCTTACCGAAATGCTAGCTCCATGAGCATTTCGCTTAACATCTTCCGCCCCTATATCCAGCTATTGCTATCCATCTATCCATCTGTCCTAGTAATAGGTTCCCCCTTAGGTTTCCATTTTTGAATGATTTAGAAACACACAACCATGTTTTATCACATTTACTCAATTTATTATATTTAAAATTAAATGCTTTTAAAAATAAATGCATATACTAAACGTACATACAACCTGCATGTCAGGGCACAATGAAAACTTGTTAAGAACAACTAAATGAGTATGTATATCCAACTTAAAGATGAGAGCCATTACGGAATGGTTACGCAAGACCAAAACTATGTTAAAGGAGCTCGAAACCAGTCTAGAACGCCATGCTTTGGAATAGAGGACAGCTGAAGATTTTGGATATTCTGCTTATACTGAAGAAGACGCACCTGACAAACGGGGTTTGACACATTAAGGAGCGCGGCTTCACTTTTATCTATCTGCAACACAAACCATAAGCAAACGAAGTCTTTGCACATAGCAATAGTCATAGTCATAGATATGCTCTTGACTAGTCATATCCCTGACCTATAAGCCGTAGAACTAATCATCGGCCTCCGCTTTAAATATAATGCCAAATGGCCACGTCACCAAAACAAGTAAATACCAATCGGGCAGCCTTGCCCAAACTTCAGACCATAGATTGACTTTTTCTCGCTGAGCTAAACTTTTCCGTAGTAGGAGGAACCCCAGGAATCGTTATTGCCGTCAAGAACAGATGTAATTGTTGAGCTGAATTGCCCCATATTGACGTTATCCGTACCGATGGCAACCATCTAGGGATAAAGATGTATAAATCAGAATTCTTATCTATTGGATTCAGGCGCCTGCGACTCGCCACGTCGGTTCCGATTAGTTGTGTCATAACGAGGATCTCCCAGCAATGGACCATCCCGTCTTTCAATGGCTGTGATCCTCTTACAATACCTGTGCCCCTGCTGCCTCGCAGATGGAAGATGGAAAATTATCGATCACCATAGCATCCGTATTCTTCACTGGACACCAACTTCAACTTCTGCCTCTTAAAAGCTGCCAATCTCTAGAGTCCCCTCTGCATCGAAACTTACCCGTTGCTCATCGCTTCTACTTAGATCAGCAAGCAAATACAAATGAAACAAGAAAGGAAGCTAACTTCGGCTCGCCGAAGTTTATATACCCTTGCAGATTGCAATTGAACTATAAAATTAAAAACGAAATTCTAAAAGAACATTGAATGGCCGAATCTAAAATTTGATGAAAATATGTTGAGAAACAACTAAGTTATGATTTTTTCTATTATTTCTCTGATTGTTCCTATGTCAGCTATAGGTTATAGTTGTTCGATTTTCATGAAATTTAAATCGGAATTTTGGAATAATATTAAGTGACCAAATCTGAAGTTTGATGAAAATATGTTGAGAAACAGCGAAGTTATGAGAGTATAGAGAAGACTAACTGCAAAGTTTCATTCAGATAGCTTTAAAACTAAGGGACTAGTTTGCGTAGAAACGGACAGACGGACAGACGGATATGGCTTGATCGACTCGGCTGTTGATGCTGATCAAGAATATATATACTTTATAGGGTCGGAGATGTCTCCTTCCCTGCGTTGCAAACTTCTGACTGAAATTATAATTTTGTGCGAGTGCGCTATTCTGTAACAGGCAGAAGGAGGCGTAGCAGACCCCCAAAAGCTACCTAAATATTGGTCAGGGCCACTAAAAGAGTCGATATAGCCATGTCCGTCTGTCCGTCCGTCTGTCTGTAATTGTAATTGTAATTGCAAGTTGTCCCGAGTTCAATTCACGGGGAGGACCGGACCCACGTCAGTTTTTATATTTCTAGCAAATAATTTTTTTTTAATTTTTCCCTTTAAATTACAATAATTAAAGTATTTAATATTAAGAAATAAAAAAAATAAAATCCTATTGCATCTGCAATGACCTCCGCGTGGTGTCCCTGGATACCGATTTTAATATAATCGGTAACGAAATCGAGCGGCGCCTTGTAATGGTACAGGGTATTTTACTGTCGGGACACCCGACTGTATGTCCATTTTGTTTACTTTTGTTTTTTCGTTTTTAAAGTTCTTACATGATGTACTTAAGTTTACTTTACATAATTTTCATGATATTGGATCTCAGTGAAATACCATTACTTTTCTTCTCGTTTCTTACTTTTGTTTATTAGTTCTTTAAGTTCATACAAAATCGAATTTTGGTTACTTTTCAAATTTTTTAAGATCTCAGTGAAATAGAAATAAAATTTTGTTTTTTTTTTTCGATTTAAATCGATTAAGTCGATGTTTTTGTCTAAAAGATCGAAAAGAATCGATACACTGAGAGTCGATATTTCCCCAGCTGTTTTATACAAGGAACAAAAGAGCATATAAATTATGCGTTCCAATACTTTTTCGGGCCGCCGTTTAGCCCGAATGGAGGACCGCCCCAACAGCTGCCACAGCAATGGAGTTTGGCGTCGAATGTGCCAATGATACAGGTGGAAAACTTGCCGCAGCAAACTGTACCCAGGCAATGGAGGTTGGCGTCGAATGTGCCAATGATGCAGGTGGAAAGCTTGCCACACAAATTGTACCAGAGATATCCCAGGAAGGGAGCTCGGCAGTCAAGTTGCCACTAGAGTCGGCGGAGAAGCTATCAGAAGATGGGAGCTTGATGATACAGCTGGCGTCGCCTGCGCCGTCCCCAGTCCCCAGCCTATAGTCATACTGCCCCCAGTCGTTCCAGTATTTCCTTTTTTCCATCCAGCAACATTTTTGCAAGGGGGACCGACATTGTTAAGCATTTGCGTCAAATTGGTTCATCTTGCTTCTAACAATGATCGGTCCCCCTTGCAAAACCCTTTGGCAATGTCCTCATTCGCCTTCAGAAAGCTGAGCATAACCTCCTCTTGCTCTACCTTTCTATGTGGTCCCCTGCAAAACAATAAATAATATAGACAATCATTTTAAATAAATTTAAAATTTTTTTATTACATATTGCTTTGATCTATTTCACAACAGTAACTAGAAAATAGCTCATTACTTTTCATTCCCACAGCACAATAGTCAAACGTTTGAAACCGAATGATTTGTTCGGTTTTGGGCCGCCGCACAGTGGCGCCTCTTGAACAATCGAGCTTGCGAGGTGCCAGGGTGTCCAATTTTTTCACTCTTTTCTCGCTAAAGTAGTCTATAACTTCTGAAGCCGATGAAAGCCACCGACTACACTATGTATGTCTACGAGTTGCGTCTATATTTTCTGGACCAAAATCAGCTTTCATCGGCTGCGTCACGCTGCGTCTGCGGAAATGCAAGAATTTACAATGAAACAACTCAGGGTAAAAATACCAAAAAAATACATACAAAAAAGCATAGGGTGCAACTGATTTAATATCTTGAATATGTTTATCATTTATTTATTTATTTATTTCTGGGGCAAGTAAAGTCGCGAAAAAATATGGAATCAATTGATTATAGTTCAGAATTAATTAATCTATTGGAAATTCTCATAATATAAGTTTATTTTTTGTAAAAAAACGTAAAAATAATAGAAACATCTAAATTAATATAAAATTTTTTTGTCTTTTTAAAAAATATTTTTATTTGAGCAAATCGACAAAAAAAAGCTACAAAATGAAATAAAAATTCTTTCTAAAAAATCGTTTTCCGTAAGAAAATTCGATTTTTTCACTTTGATACCCTGTAAAAAGGCGAAAAAGTGGGCGTGGCACATTGTCCAATACATATATAAATTTTAAGTAAAATATTACAATATTTAGCTGTCAAATGCGGCTTAAATTATTTGATTATCTTATTTGGTTCAAAAGGTATGATTTTCGCAAGCTGAAGTCAGAAAAGGCGCCACTGTGCGCCGGAACAGGCCAGATAGTCTAGTATGTATTTAAATACATAGTTTAAAAAGGTTTAGCTTAAGAGTTAAAGGAATAATAAGGATTGAAATAAAATTTTTTTATTTATTTTTCAAGCCTAATGGAGACCCGCTTTTAATATTAGAAAAGTGCCACTCGCAAGATCTCAAAAGTTCAGCTAATTATATTACAAAAGGTCCGGAAACGATATCTTTTTCGGGTTCCGAAAATAATAACTTTTGCTGCTACAAAACCCATACAAGGTGATTTACTTTTTTGTCGTTCTTGTGTATGAAAAAGAATAATTTGTTATATTATAAACGAAGTTTTTGTCTGCTGGGTTGTTTTTGACCCATTTGTATTGGCGTACGGTCCATTTTTAAAACCTTGCAGAGTATTATAGTTTCAGTAAGAAGTTTGCAACGCAGTGAAGGAGTTTTCACAAAATTTGATATTTGGCCACTTATTATTATACAACCATTTTTATTTTAATTTCATTAAAATCGGATGACTATATCCTATAGCTGTCATAGGAACAATCAGGCAAATAATAGAAAAAATCAGAACTTCGTTGTTTCTCAAAATATTTTTTATCAGATTTAAAATTTGGCCATGGGAAAAATCAGGGAAATAATAGAAAAAATCACAACTTCGCTGTTTTTCAAGATATTTTCAACAAATTGACTTTGCCTGCGACGCCAAAATAGAACAATGCAAAACACTCCGCAATGGTACTTTCGTAATCAAAACAAATACAAGTCTGCAAGCCTGGAAGTTGATCCAGCTCAAAGCTATTGCACCCAACATCAATGATACATATCCATACACTGCCGCTCAACTGAATAGGTTCACATAAATCCGCTTGCATTTTCACGATTTCTTCATCAATTATTGATCATACGCATTTTTTTAAAATACATTTCATCATTATATTTGTGTCAATCAGTGTGTGCTAGTAAAGAACCGTTTGTGATGTACCGTTACTTTGCATTTTCTGTTTTGCTATTTCTTTCGCTAATTTCTGTGCAATTTTTTGGTTCAACTGAATAGGTTCAGCTGAAAGATTTTTAGTTTGCAATTAAACTTGGCGGTTTAGTGACATATTTTTGATGCAAATTTTTAATTTCATATATTTCCTTTAAATTAATCGAAAAATGGGACGCGGAGAACAATTATCGGAGTATGAAAGAGGCCAAATTGAAGCCTATCATGAAAGTGGTCTTAGCCATCGCAAAATCGCTCAAAAAATTGGACGAAGCCAAAATGTTGTGAGTAATATTTTGAGAAACAAATCAGAATATGGCAATAACATGAAAGGCAGAGTCAAACACGCCACCTCTGCGGCAGACAGGAGGCATATTGTGCGAGCTGCGTCCAACTCACATCTCTCAGCACCCAAAATTAAAGAAATTTGCGGTGTTAAAGCCAGTGTGTTAACAGTTAAAATTTTGTCGGCTGATCATCTAAAACGAATGAAACTTAAAAAAAACCACCGTTAAATGATGCACGTAAATTTTCACGACTGCTTTTTGCGCGTAAGCACATGAGCTGGACGAGTGAATGGCAGAAAGTGGTTTTTTCCGACGAAAAAAAATTTAATTGGGACGGCCCCGATGGATACAACTATCCCCGATGGATACAACTATCACGATCTTCGAAAGGAAGAGCATTTCCTGAGCCGTTGCCATAGCTGTGAAGGAGGCGTAATGGTTTGGGGGTCGGTATCAGTCTTTGGCACTTGTGACCTGCAATTTGTTACTTCCAAAATGAACGCAGGAACCTACAAATCTATAATACAGACAGCCTATCCTTATTACTCCAATATTTTTCACGTTATTAAATGGACTTACCAGCAAGATAATGCTCCTATTCATACAGCTAGGGTGGTAAAAGAATGGATTAAGGCTCAAAATGTGGACTTGCTCGAATGGCCCCCATATTCACCTGACCTTAATATAATGGAAAACGTATTTGATAGCAAAACAACTTTAGTTGCGGCAATTAAAACGGCCTGGACAACAATTTCGCTGCAAATACTGCAAAATTTGTATAGCTCGCTTCCCGATCGTTTATATGAAGTTATATCGAAAAACGGCGGATTCACTCATTATTAAACTTATTGAAAATTACTTTAGAAATGTACTTAAGTATAAGCCAAGTGCCAAAAATATGAAAATATCTTAAGTTACTTATATAATTTGAATTTTTTTAGGTTGAACCTATTCAGATGAACGAAAAAAAATAAATGATTTTGTTAAGCTTTCAGAAGAAAAAATAAATAATGAATAAAAAATATATTTTTGGAAAAGACTTTTACAGATTTTAATTTTAATATGATTTAAGAATTTAAAAAAAAATATGTATATCGGAAAACGGGTTTAGGAATTATAGATAAATTTCTACCACTGAGATGATGAACATATTCAGTTGAGTGGCAGTGTACATAACTCTCTTAACGCTACCAAGGCACACTGGGGAATTTGCCCTGTTTTTGTGGCATTAATGTGTTTTTTAAAAGTTTTTAAATTTTGGATATTACCGTATTACCAAAATACCAAAATCTTATGTTACATACCAAAAATGGTATTTTTCCAGTCCAGTATTAAAATACCAGCGATCAAAGGTTCAGTTCACTGATCACTGATCCCTCAGGGATCGGTGATCATGTTGTTCTGGTGAACGCGTTATCTTCCTGCTTCCCGCCAGCATTGATTTGAATTTTCTTATAGGATAATTGAAATAAACAACAGGTAACCGTAACTAAAAAGCGACTGGAAACATTTTAAAATATTCCTAAAATTGTCCAAGTAATAGTTTTTGACCAGAGACCTCATAAAATAATTTATTGCTGAATGTGGTGCCTTATTTCATTGAAAAAGCGTGCTGTCAAATTTATTTCATTCTTAAAGCACAGTATCCAGACACGAAAACACCGTTCTTAAGCCGTGAGAGAGAGCGAGAGGCAAGTAGTTGAGAACAGCTGTTCGTGAGCGGCCGTTTTAACGGTCGGTTTCCAGACACGAAAACAAATATACTAAAAAAGTGTGTGGCGTTAGGAGATTTTTTTTAGTATTTCCAGAGCGGGTGCAAAAAAGAATAAAAATTTTAATAAAACAGGCTGTTCTCAACCCTATGCCTCTCGCTCTGTCTCTTGCAGTTCCTTTATATATTTCAAATTATGGATCGAATCATGAAGAAAAATGCGTGGAAACGTCGAATTTATTTTATATAAGTTTATATAATTAAATTAAGGCAGAGGCAAATTCAACATTTTTGGATTTGGGCAATTATATTAATTTGCGAAGATGAGGG
>VNJQ01004079.1:0-91039 GCA_008042515.1 Drosophila truncata
GACTATATCCTATAGCTGTCATAGGAACAATCAGGGAAATAATAGAAAAAATCCTAACTCCGCAGCTTCTTAACATATTTTCATCAAATTTGAGATTTGGCCACTTAATAATTTTTCAGAATTTTGGTTTTAATTTCATAAAAATCGGCCTACTATATCATATAGCTGCCATAGGAACAATCGGTAAAATTATCGAAAAAAAATTGTAACTTTGTCAGTTTTCAATGCAATTCCACCAAATTTGATATTTGGCCATTAATTATTACTCTAGAATTTCGGTTTTGATTTCATGAAAATCGGACGACTATATCCTATAGCTGTCATAGGAACAGTCAGGAAAATAATACAAAAAATCCTAACTCCGCAGCCTCTCAAAATATTTACATCAAATTTGAGATTTGGCCACTTAATATTATTTGAGAATCTTAGCTTGAATTTCATGAAAATCGGACGACTATATCCTATAGCTGTCATAGGAACAGTCAGGAAAATAATACAAAAAATCCTAACTCCGCAGCTTCTTAACATATTTTCATCAAATTTGAGATTTGGCCACTTAATAATTTTTCAGAATTTTGGTTTTAATTTCATAAAAATCGGCCTACTATATCCTATAGCTGCCATAGGAACAATCAGAAAAATTATCGAAAATTGTAACTTTGTCAGTTTTCAATGCAATTCCACCAAATTTGATATTTGGCCATTAATTATTACTCTAGAATTTCGGTTTTAATTTCATAAAAATCGGCCTACTATATCCTATAGCTGCCATAGGAACAATCAGGGATATAATAGAAAAAATCCTAACTTCGCTGCCTCTCAAAATATTTACATCAAATTTGAGATTTGGCCACTTAATATTATTTGAGAATCTTAGCTTGAATTTCATGAAAATCAGACGACTATATCCTATAGCTGCCATAGGAACAATCAGAGTAATAACAAAAAATTCATAGTTTCGCTATTTCTCAAAATATTTTAATCAAATTTGGGATTCGGCCACTTATTATTATTTCAGAATTTCGATTTTAATTTTATAGTTCAATTGCAATCTGCAAGGGTATATAAACTTCGGTGAGCCGAAGTTAGCTTCCTTTCTTGTTTTGAGGTAATATAATCATAGAAAGCATTGGCATTGTATTCCTTTACGCACAGAAATTTAGAGCTCTGATCACTAATCCAAATCCAATGTGCTTTACAATGGTACCCTGAAAAATTCGATTGCAAAAATATTTTATTTTCGCAATATTACCAATATCACATTGGAATTTTCCCATTTTATATTTGATCAATAAAAGAAAATTAAGGGACTTGGTAAGAAAGGTACATTTTTGCATACATTTTAATATTTACCACACCTCCTTACCTTGCTTACTGTTTAAATTACATTTTAATGCATTTAAAAATCTAGTTTAATGTAAACATTTCCCTTCACCAAGACTTAAGCCAATCCCTAGTATTCTGTTTAATTGGCCATCGAAATATGCAAATCCTGTCCGCGTCTCAGATAAGCTCTCGCCTTAATTAAAAGGGTCAAGGATAATGGATTGTTCAGGGTCAGCTGTGGAAATATTCCAGAATTGATTGCACTTGTCACTTGCATCTGTCTGGCGGTGGGTTAATCATTACGTTTAAATCAAACAGAACAGCTAGTCCACCACAGAACTCGATGGGGTACAAGTGTTTTATTTTGTTGCTGTGCTTTTTTTGCAACAACATTTTTCATTTTGTTTTATAGCCAAGCTCAACGAATGCTGGACGCGGGTCAAGTCAACCCTCCAACTCCAACTCCAACCATCCAGTCGAAAGGGTCTCTCGCAACTCCACGTACAAATCTGTTACCTCAGACCCCATGCCTTGTTCATCGCCATCAACACTTGTCATTGTTGCAGGTGAGCTGAGCTGCCTGTAACTGATTTGAGTTGACTGATAAAATGTCTGGGCTGAGTAGTCGTTGGTCATTTGCCAGCTTAACAAACGCACATCTCACGTACGGCTAATTAACGCGCGCTTTAATGCCTCGCTCCCGTAATCCCCAGCCCTCTCAGCCCACTTAATACTGTTGCTCCCTGGATGAGTGACTGTCACCCTCCTTTGTCCCGAAGGCACGAGTCGCATTACGAATGCATTACGACTGTGTGAGTCTGTTACTACGATTCGGTTGAGTTTTTGCCAATTCTGCAAGTCTACAGAGGGGGGATTATATGGGGATTGGTGGTTACTTGGAATAAGTTAAGATTTAAATCAATAATAGGATAAAGGAAAAAGAATAAATATTTTCTAATATTATAATTAAAATTATTTAAGATTTCTCAATTCTTAAAATGTGTATGGTTTCCGTTTCCTAATTTATATATCTTTTAAATGTTGAATAAGTAATTACTTGGACCACGAGACATCCAGTGACTCCTTTAGCTTTTTGTTATGTATTTTGGGGGCTCTGTTTTTAAAATGTTTGACCTGCACTATCTTAGCTATATATTTTTGATCTCTAAATATTTAAATAGTTTATTAGTATTATCAGTATTGCAACTATATCCTTTGTATATGCTTATTTATTATTTAGAAATTTGAAGACATTTTGAAGTATTGAAGATGGCTTACCAAAAATTTGTGCAATAATCAAAAGCAAAAAAACAACAGTACAAATACATTGTAGCTAACTAAAGATTGCAAAAAATCAAGACACAAATAAACGAAAAAAATTTCAATCAAAATGTCCAGCTTGGACCTAAAAACAAAAGCCATGCGAAAAGGTGGCATCAAAATAGTGGTTTCACGATGATCCGAGAAAAGCGCTACATACGCTGCCGTGTAGGAAACCATAACGAGCACTTGGCTCACTGGAGATCGCGAAGGTTGGCCAGATGATGATGACGACAACGATAGCATATACTGATGGAAACAGACAACGCTTTATGAGCGATATTACTGTAAGATAATGAGCAGCAACAGCCAAAACTAACCACTTTTTGGGGCGGTGTCTGGGACACAGGTTGGTGAAATCTCTCGGAGTCTGTGTCTCCAGCGTGTGCACCTGACCCGAAAATGTTTCACATTGCGCGAGTTACAGTTAAACGCCATTTTTCCATTGAATTTCGGGTGTTACCTTTTTGAAGATCTCTGGTTCCGACGAGAAAGCGAGGCTGCGAGAGACTGTGGAGCTGGGGTCCCAACCAGTAGCCACCAATTTGTCTGTCCGAAATGTTTGGATGGGCCATTAATATGGGCAAAGAATGGGGGAAGGGAAAAAGAGGAGGAGGATGGGGATGCCCATGCCCTCGAAACCAAAATGAAACGACAGATACGGCCACGCCTCGAGGGCGCAACGGTAAATGGCCCCCAAGACTGTGTTTCGGTATTTGCGTTTTTTTTTTGTTTTGTGACTTTTCAGTTTAGTCAGAGTGGCGAGTTGTGAGTTTCGAGTCTGACCCATGGTTTATTCACCTGTGGCCATAGCCACTGAGAGCTTAAATTAAAATTAAAATTGTTATAACATTTTGTTGGTGTTGACGCCGTTGCTGCTGCTGTTTATCTTAATGAAACTTTTTAAATCACTTTTAAGAGCTTCGCTCGGTTTTTGTCGGTCGAGAGCTATAAAAGCATACGCTGTATATAGCACATATATAGAGTCCAGACCCTCTCGGATCTCTTTGATTTAAATGCATTTAATTTTGAGGCATGTGAAAATTAATTACATTTAATTAGCCCGAGCCCCATCCCGTACCGTTCCGAGTCGTTTCATTCCATTCCCTCTGACACGAGTTGCCGTTGCTGTTTGCTTTTAATTGTTTGATAATTTCAATTTTCGTTTATCCGATACACAGGCAAAGAGCGAACTAATAAAACTTTTAAGTCATACCCAGGCCGGCTTTATGGGGTGCCCTTCTCGAAAAAAAAGAGTAGAACGATCCTAAGGTGGCACGGGGAAGGTCACACGATACTTTAATTCAATTTCAAACGAATTGTACTTGGATATCGACCGGATTACTTTTCTCAGGTAACCAAATTAAACGGAAGCAAGGTTCTATTTTCGTTGGGCTTTGCATATATTGAAAGCCACCTTTAGGTCTGATTTTAATTTGATTCAATTAGGAGGAACCCCTCAGATTGTTTGCTTAATCAAATTTAATGAAATCTGCTTTTATTAGAACAACAAATAGTCAGTTGAGTTTAAATGATTCACTTTAATCAAGTAGTTAACATTATTTTGTGACTGACAGGTTACCAGGGTTGATTTTTAAAAGAAATCTCAAATTGATTTCCAATGTTAACGGATTTTAAGACTTTGTTGTTGCGAGTTTCAGGAATTCACAAAGAATATATAGAAAAAAACTAGACTTCAGTTATAGTTCAATGGAATTAATATGTTTTTCCTTTTTTTAAGTGCTACAATTACTACTAAATTTTTAAGATTGTAAAATAATTAATATATTTTTCGATTATCATTATTATAACTAAATATTATATATATTATAAAAATTACAAAACGGAATTACATTTTAATTGACAAATTTTGGTTTCGGCATTGAATCCTAACTGAAAGTTAGTTATATTTTTCAGAACACTTTTTTATTTGAATAATGGTTTTAATATAAATATGTGTTTTATTAAATTTAATATATTATAATGTACATAATAATGTAAATATCACTATTCCCTAGTCATATACTTTGAAATAAAAACGTTCTTAATCGTAATCTTCCAATAATAAATGTATTATTTTCAATGACGTCTTTGGGACATATGAAGAGTAAGTCTTCTGTCACCTCTCATTTGACATAAGAAGCTATATTCCATTATAAATATGATATGTGCTATGTGACGCACTAAAATATGGCCTCTGGGGTTAATGTCTAGCACTTGGCTCGAATCATTTTTACTACTGCCAAATGGCAATTACTTTTTGTTCTCGAACACTTAAAATGGAACTTGTTTGACTCAAAAAGCTAGCAAGAACCAAACTGAAATAAAAAAAGCACGAGGAATGCTTTCATATGCAATTAAAGTAAATTTAATTAAACTGCGAACGGTGAGTAGTGGAGAGCGAGTGCAAGTAAGACCTGCTGCTGCCACCTAGATCCGCGAGATCTCTCATCTAGTGACAATTTATGGCACAGTTTGGCATTCGTATAACCAAAACGTGGTCAGAGCCGGGATCGCTGGCGCGCCGAGATCTCTTCATTGCGGCACGCTGAAAACTGTCAACAATTTTGATGAAAATAATTGGCGAGCAGCTGTGGGCGACGACGACGGCCCCCAATTACGGGACTGGGGGCGATAAAATGCGTACGTGTTCATAAATATTGTCAATTAGCGAGGGCTCCAACTCAGCTGAGCAGCAGAAGATCCGAAGGCAGAACCGAAGGAGCCAGGGCTAATTGCAACTGTAACCGCAACAGCAGCCTCGCTGCCAGAGGAAACAAGTTACGCAACAGTCATCAATGGGGATTGAGTTACATTTACGATCGGTCGGTCGATCAGGCGATCAGGCGATCAGTCGGGATGCCTCCTAGCGGCGGCTGGCTTGATTGATCAAACGTTGACAATATGGCACTTACGGGTGCAATCAAAACGAGGATGGATTGCTTGGATGCGCCCGCAATATGGGAACTCTCCCTGCCCGATCATTATTTTATAAAGCGTGCTAACTGCATAGCAAAGCGTTGACCATTGACCATTGCCTGGATGCCGCTTGATTAGCTCTTCTGCCGGAGGCGCCCTGGGATTGATGACTGCCTCTGATCACGAGCAATTGCAGATTGCACATTCCTCCCTCTGGGCATTTTTTGGCTTTGCCAGTTAATCCTTCAGTTAATTAAATTAATTAAATGATGCAACTGCTGCTTTGGGATTTAAATGGTTGCTGAAAGAGCAAGGAGTCATTGTGCGAGTTATGGAGACGGCTGCCTCGTAAAATTGCCTCGTTGATTTTATTGATTGCAAAGAAGAGGAAATAATACAAGTTATGTAAGAGATTGTAAAAAGTGTGACTTGTTTTGTTCATATTTAAATTTTAAATATTTTTTTTGTACCTTGATAAGGGTTCCCCAGTATATCACCCTGTTTTGAGTTATTCTCCTGACATACTTTTCAGTTACCATCTCAAATCCAACCTTCTTGCTTTTAACCAAGAATGTGTGACCCCTAAATGCACTTCGCATGGACAAGAGCTTTAGTTCCGGCTACTCAGGCGGCAAAAACGTATTAAATAACTAAGTCAAATAACAGAACCATAAAAGAGACCCCTGGCTAGAGACTGAGTGTTAATCAATTATACGTCACTGGAAATTCGAAACTCGATAACCTGGCTCAAAAGGCACAAAAATGGGTTGTGATCGAGCGTCCACAATGGCCAGCTTTGTCCACAAACAGACCATGCCCAGTGTCTTGTCCGTAGAAACGGTAGCTTCTCGATCAAATGAAATATTGCTACACAATATTCGTCTATTTTTCCTTTTGTTTTCAGCCCGTTTTTATTGGGATGCTAATGAAAACGACGATTGCACTGTCGCCCAAGAGGGGCTGTAAAACACGAATAACTAAATTTCAGACTCGTGACATTTGTAAAATATTTTAGCGGCCCAATAAACCCAATTTCACAGCTACTAGTGCGATCACGCCCGATCACTTTCGAGCCATTCGGCATGGATCTGTGGGTCTGTGTGTGTTCGAAATGATAATTGCCGTCTAATTGCGCCAAAGGCTCCAAGATCGAAGACCGCCGTGGGACAGAAGCTGGCTTTATGTCGGCTCTGCATTTTTTTTGAAGCCAGGCGCCGTTGGTTGATGGTGAAAATGTAAGCGTTACCTGGTTACAATGTGGCGAGGGCTGACATATAGACAGACAAGACAGACAGGCAGGCGAGCTCTGCTGGTCCTCCGGATGTGAAGCCGTGAGGATGTTGACGTTTAACTGTATCGCTAATTGGACGATTTTAGTTTTTTTTTTCCTCAACGCGTACCAATCCGCCTCCCAAACATTGTGACAAATGACAATCAGCAATGAGACATTGACGTCCGGCAGGCAGAAGTTGACTTCCTGTAGCGGCTAGCTAAAAAAGAAGCCCAGCTCAACGGTTCAATGCAGGAATGTAGGTCACATTAAACCGCGCTAATTAATGTCAAAACGTTTTAAGCTCCTGGCCAATGCCGTTTTACTTCATTAAAATTCTTTATTAAAGATAATTTCTTGAAATAAATAACAGAGGGTTTGTCACGGACATTTATAACTTAGCAGGAGATGAATAAAATTGAAATTTGGTCACTAAAAAGTCAAATTAACTAAAATATGTAGCGTATATACAAATATTTTATTGAAAACCACGTACTTCGTCCTTGTTCCTTTACCTTTCGTCCTCCGAAGAAGGCTTCCTTTTCTCAACCAATTTTTTTAGGTAAATTGACAACCGAAAATAAAATTAACTTTTAGCTTTATAATATTTTCGATTTATAATATTACAGTTCCAAAAACCTACCCCAAATCCACTTCACTTAACAAACACTTTCCTTTATTAAAGGTGTCCTCTAGACTCTGTTGAGCTCCCATAAGATTGACGTGAAAATGCTTAAAGTTTACCTTAAAACAATGATAGAAATGCTGGCCAGATGCCTGGGTCGGATTCGAGAGTCACTTTTGTTCAAGTTGGCTCACTAAATACATACCTTCGTCTGGGGTCTATAAACTAGAGTTATCCAGCGCACCTGCTGTCCTCAGTCTGGTTCATTACACGAAATCTCGGCTTCTGGGTAAAACATTTTTTAATAAATATTATAAAATGGGGGGACAAACACAACATACAACAAAAATTGTTTACCAGAAAAACAATTAAACAAAAAGAGAAACAAAGTGAAAAAAAACTAAGGCAAAGGAACGCCGTTAAAGACCCTAAAAAATGTCAACAGTTTTTTTTGCTGCTCTCCAGCTTGGAAGCTGTGCTCCGGCGGTGAGTTGCCTCTGATCCAGCAGGGACCATAGGCTACACGAACCGAAACCGAGCTGCCATGGGACACGGGCTCACCCCCTCGGTTGGCGATTCAAGCCTGTCATAAAACAATTAAGTTTAATTTTGTCACCGTGCCCCAGGCCTAGGCCCAGGCCCCCAGTAGCACCCATATCCCAGTCTCTTTGGCAATTAACGCATGCTTCATAGTTATTGTCGCTGTTGACTTGGGTAATTGGGCACCTGTTGCCTGTGACGACCACAGCAAGTCAGTCCTCTGAAGAGGGGACTTAGATGCTGCATCGTTTTTCATCAGAAATCTGTGGATTACGACTACATTTTCCTGTTAGCGGTGTAGATTTTCATTCATTATTTACCTGAGCATTCTCCTCCTTTCACTAAATGATAAAACCTTTAAATTAAAATATTTATCTTTATTTATTTTTATATTAAACATAATATTTAGAAAATAAATTTTAAAGATGCCTTGATTTAGTTGGGGTTTCCTGTCAGCTTGAGCTATCTTTTATTGTTAATTTCATAGTTTCTTGCGGAGGAAACTATCTAAAAATATCTCAGACCCACAGATACCTTTTAACTCGAGTTTTTATGATCCTTTTTAGTTGGGATTGTATGTGTTTTTTATTATTTTTTGATAATAATTATGGTCATTTGTGATAATTGTGGACTATTGTGTCATGCCTTGTAGAAGCCGGTGTTTTAGTGCCCCCTTTCCTTGGTTTGACTTGAAGCGCACTTTAGTAATAATTGTCATTAAGATAATTAGTTTACTGGTATGTGGTTTGGCCGCCGGCCGTTGGAAGATTTTTTAGTTTATTAAATGAAAAGCTATGGCGAAACACAGAGGCAGGCCGTAATCCATGGATTTACGATGCCAGATAAGACAGCGTTTAGTCCCAGAAAAGTGAAAATCATTTTTCCAAAAAGGTCGTTAAGGTTGACCACCAACCGCGTGTGTGTGTGACTGCTCGTAAAATTTAGAAGAGAGAAAATATTTAGTGAATGAAAGTATTTGTCTTTAATTGTGTGAAAATTTAAGGCAATTATGAAAAAGATCCCGCTTCCCAGACTCTGACTCTAACCGATTTATTCCGAGAATGGCCAAAAGAGGTGACAACAAAGAAAAGGCCTGGCCTAGAATGACAACTTCCTGATGAATGGCAATCTGAATACCATAAATCGCCTTTGAAATGCTCGTTCCTTTTATCGCGCCACCCAAATAGTTTCCACAAAGAACTCTCATAATTAAATTATGCAAATTTCGCACTCTCCGTTCGGCGGCGCCTTCAAAGTCAGGCAATAAACCACAAAACCAAGCCAAGTCTAGTTAGTTTTCGTGTTTCTGGGCGTTTCCTTTTGAGGAATGAGACGCCCAGAGAGACTTGTTAACCTGTCACATCGTTAAAGATTTGATTGATTTTGCTCAGGAAGCCAAAAACATCTGGGCAGTCGCCACAAGATCTTAATGAGTGAATAATGTAGCGCATTTAAATGTGTGGCGGTAACACTGGAGTCTGACGCGAAAAAGTATTTCGTAGATTTTTTAGAGCAGTCACTGGGAGAAATATTTCCAAATTAATTTTTTTATACTAATTGTAATCTTATTATAATTATTATATGAGAGTTTTGCTAACAAAAAATTACAAAAGTATTTTTAATTTTTTTTTCTGTAATAAAATATATGCAAATAATGATGCAAAATCGTATTTAATAATTTAAAATATTGAAAGCTTATTTCAATAATGACTTTAAAGTTAAAACAATATTAAGCAGTAAGATCCAGTAAATCTAAACAATATATACATACATTCTCCGAGATAATATTTAACGAAGAATTTCTTAATAAGCAATATGCTTGATCCAAAGGTTTTTTGCAGTTAAAATTTATCTACTTTCCTTTAATTCAAATTATTTTGCATAAATACTAATTAATTTTTGTATTTAGTATCTTTTTTAACATATTTTCTGCCAGTCTATCTACACATGCACAAACTTTAAAGTAATCTCTCATTTTCTAGCACGCAAAGGCAACAACAACGGCAACCCCAACAAACCTGTTTGCGTTGGCGACAACTTTGCATTCCCCTTGACGAAAAAAAGAAGATTTGTTCAATTCTTCGTAGATTTATTGAATATTCTCCACACAATTTCTCAATAAGCAGATCATCGTGCCCTCCTGGTCGCACACTTAGTTCCCTCGATCTCGATCCCACCATCTCGTTCGCTCATTAGCTCACATCTGAGGCGATTCCAATGAAATGTGTTTTCGAATAAAAATGGTCCATGCGATGCGATCGAATTTAAATTGAAAAATTTGATTTTAATTCTTGCATTTGAAATGTGTTTTCATTAACATAATTAACGCCGAATTAAATGTTTAGTATCTGTCGCCCTCTCACTGTCCCCTGTTCCATGTTTTCGGCTAAGCTGTTGTAAAAATAAATAAATTACATTTTACAGCAAAGAAAGATCCCTTAGGACACTGAGACACGTTGACAGCCATTCGTCAGTCCATTAAATTTGTATGTGTTTTTGTTTTTTAAGATGCATTAAAAGTCAAACGATCTCGGGCGTGTTTGTTTCTTCACTTTCCGTGTGTCTCTCGATTTGGGGGGTCCGTGGGGGATCGAAGGTGTTTTAGGGGACGCGGAGAGGCATCTCCCCTCTTGATTTATGCTTGTGGCTCATTTATATTGAAATTTGATATATTTAAGCACACGCGGTTCATTTTGCAAAAGCCGCCGGCTCCACTTCGTATTTTATATTCGAATTAATTGAAATGATTGTGATCTACAACATCGTCGACTCACGGGATTCACATATATAGCCACTTTGGATCTGTATATATGGCCAAGAGTATCGCTTTGTCTCCTTTGTCTTTGGTCTCGTTTCCATCCATATAAATTATATCTCAGGCAGACAATAGTACAACACCTCCTAAACGCTCTTGATAAATGGCCAGAGGCCTCTTTAAGTTACAGTTTTAATGCCTTGGCCTGACAAACCCATAAATGTTGTGGGGCGTGCAGATCGTTGTAGGGTTTGGGGGTTTGTAGGCGTTTATATAAAATTTGCATGATGTTCTAGTCGTTTTTTTATATTTTCTATTTACAATTTAAAGGTTTGCTGAGGAGACCTAGTTTTAAAGACTTTTTGGCGTTAAAAAGCAAGCCGCCAATTTTTTTAACAAGTATTTTCTTTTGATGGTAGTAAATTCAGAAATAGAAATATAAATCAATGAAGAAACTTAGGAATAGGAAATCAATGAAGGAACTTAGGTCAATTTTAAGTAAATTTTGATTTTCACACAGTTTTCTTCTCATAAAATATTTAAATATACATAAAAATTGTATTCAATTGATATATGGAAATACATTAATATATGGAAAACTAAACAATACTTCATTTCATTAATCTTTTAATAATACTTAAAAAAAAAACTACTTTGTCTGTTTGTATAAAATTATAATTACAAAATTAATTAAAGTCTTGATAAGTTACACAGTTGTTTTTGATTTAAAGTACCATTTTTAAATATTCTTAAGAATTAGTAAAAATAAGTTGAAGAGTTGAGTAATTATTTTTAGGGAAAATGTGAGCCACGGATAAAAATTGATTTATTTTACATTCGAAAAAAGGACTCAGTTCTTTTATTTTATTTTTATTTAAGAAAGCCCCGAACCGAAACAAAGTCGCATTTAGAATTATATCCGTAACCCCAAAATGTTTAAAATTTAAATGCAAAAACGTTGGGCCCAGCAAACATTTGTCAAGCTACACAAAACAAGGCACACATTCAAGTACGAAGAACCAGGAGAGGCGAAAACAAAGGTCCAGCCAACTAAGGAGTTAAATCCCAGAGCAGATCAGTGGGGACTGGAAAAGGAGAGGGCCATCTCAAGGCAAGTTGATCACCCGCTGACAGAAAATCACTTGGCAACGCGGCTGATCATTAACCGATAACACATGACATTAAAGGGGTTCACAAAGAAGAAGTTTTAAACACACACAAAATAAGATAAATACCGACCACCCCAATGAGGAGGAACCCACCGAGTCCGACAGAAACGAGCAAACGAGCGGAAAATTAATAGTGTGAACACATGAGGGGATAGGAGGAGCTGGGGAGATGGGGAAGCTGGTGGAGCAGCGGGAGCGGGAGCAAAAGGATGACCGAGCAGCAAGGTAGATCTGGGCATCTGAGATAAGTATCAGCTTACATTGGAGCCAGGTCGCAGAACGACCACGATGACAACGGACGGTAGTAGGGAGTTGGAAATTTGTCAAAATGTCAACGGGTGAAACAGTTTTGGAACAGTTGAGCCGGCGACTGGATATGCTGTGAGATTCGATGGGATTGGAGACTGGGGCTGGGGGACCTCTTATGGTGCAGCCACGTAGCTTTTGTAAAACAAACCATTAGCAGCTAATAAACATTAGTCATGCGACAAAGCAAAAGTTTCTGTCTCCGTCTGGAGGAGGGAGGGAGGCCCAAGATCTTACGGTCTCTCGATGATTTAGTGAGAGTAATTAAAACTTAAGTTTCCTTCGCTTCGCATATGTAAATGATCTTGCGGAATTCCACGAAAATCCAAACCGAACCGAAAAACGAAATAAAAGAGTTTTTCAGCTAATGTTAAACAAGTTTTGGTGTTTGCTCCTCTCCACCGGGCTTCATACATCCCCACATATAATTATAATGAATCGTCTGTTTAATTGAAATTTATGCAGATCGTCGGTAACCGAAGCGACCAGCGCGTGTTGACAGTCAGAGTGCTATCAATTATTAGACCGAGGACCTATACTTTTTAGAGCTGGCCACCGTTATACCTCGGTTAACTGACAATCCTGATAGCATCGTTTTGTAAATGATCGCCTACAAATTGTGTACAAGATTATGGAAGCTGGCACATTAGAAACTCGTCTCGTAAAATGGCAATTACAAGTGGAATCCACATCCTTGTGAGTCACAACATCCCCAACTGGCCAACAGTATCATGTAGCTGTAAATGTATACCACTTAATTTTGCCTTTCTGGCATTTTCTGTCCCGATTTCTGGCCGTGTGTCACCACCACCGGCTTAGCTTAACTCTTCACCGGTTTGGAGAGTCCTGTGTCCGCACTGGCTCTGGTTATTTATTAGCTTTTCATCCAATCACAAATCACATGAAGCATTTTGTTCTGTACATTTTTATGGTGGCTACTGATTCTGTGCAAGTGTAAGAAAATATCCTTAAAGCCTTTATTTATTTACCAGAGGGATGTGTGTAAAGCCAGAGTTGTCCAAGTCCAGAAGTGTTTACTTAAGCAGAAGAAATTGTTCTTATTTTTGTCAACGTTTACACACCCTTTTTTTTGCTTTTATAAAATCTAAACAATATTGCTGAACTATTTATATTAATTATATTTCATTTCGATCAAATCTGATCTGCCATTGTTATTGATTTATAATTACTTACATTCTTGTTTAAATGAATAAATTTATTATTTAAAATATATTTGAATATTTATTTCCGCAAAAATACATAATCAACAAAGGCTGCTTACCATTTAATTCAAATCCCTTCCATAGTCCTTCAGGACTTTCTTTCCCTTCAACGTTTTAGGTAACACTAAAAATCTACCTCTTCTCCATAATACCCTGTAATTTTTACCAATGCTTTTACACATATACTATATTGTTAAGCAAAAAATGCACTGACCATTCGCGTCACCTTTAAATATGGTCGCTGCGCATGCGCATAACCGTAAGATTCACACATGCCTGGGAAAGAGACGAGGATTTGCGGATGAGAATGGGAATGTGGTTGGTGAATGTGAATGTGTGTTTGGGGAACAAGGGAAATACATTTTAAAAATTTAACGATGCGCACATTTTATTATCGCAATTAATTACAAAAACAACGCAGCCGAAAAGAAATCTTAGTCACTTTATCTGAGCCCAAGAGGAGAGAAAAGCTGAGCGAACGGTGGAGTGGCAGAGAGACCCGAGCAATCCGAGCGATCTGAGGGCTGCGATAAGCTTTATGATAGATGAGACTAGTAAAATGCTACTACCAAATGGTTCTCGACTCGGAGATCGCTGCTCCTGTCGTAATTGGAGGCGCGACAGTTTGTCTCAGCAGTCAAACCCGGTTAATGCGAGAGAGACGAGTGCAGGAAACCTGTTTCTCGACCAATTAAATTCGAGAGAGAGAGAAAGAGTTTAAGCCAGGCTTAGGCCTGGCCAAGAGATGTTGACGGCTGCTGTGGGCCATCAGTCCAAGACATTTCGAGTTTCGACGCGCACCGCGACAGTTCCCGATCCGCAGCGTCTGCGCCAAGTCTGAGTTTCGGTTTTCTCGGCGGTATACGTACAATTGATTCTTCCTTGATCGGAGGAGTGTAGAATGGGTTTTAAGCACGCCATGCTGCAGCGCAGTTACGAGCTGTCGCCCTCCCCGGCGCGCACACCACCCATGCCAGCCAATGCCACCACCACCAACACCAGAACCACCCACGAGGCGGCCCCACCGGCGGCAGCTATGCCTCCCGTTCAAGTCACCGACTTTAGCATCAGCCGGATATTGGGGAAGGAGCGCAAAAGTGCCCAAGATGCAAGCACCAACATCCTCGATCTCTCCAAGAGCAGCAGCCACATCAGCAGCAGAGGCAGTGATATAAGGACAACTCAACCCGGAGGATTACCCCCAGCAGCACCTGTACTGTCGTCACCCTATGGATGCTACTCCATGTTGCCTCCGGATCTGGTGGCCATGGCCAATGCCACTCAGTTCTATGCCAAATTCTTTCCGCACCTGTTGCCCGCCTATGCGGCGGCCGCCGCAGCTGCAGGACTTAGCACTCCGCCCACTTCGCCATATCAGCAACCTCTCCCGCAGCAGCATCCTCCCCAGCTCCAGGCCCAGCAGAAGCGCTACTTTGCACCCTATGTAATTAATGGTCACCAGCAGCAGCAGCAGCAGCAGCAGATCCGTAGCAAAGGCTCTGCCTGCACTCGGCTGGACTGCCAGGAGTGCCTGGATTACTACCAACGACTGCAGGCTGGCTACAAGCAATCGACGCCTCTCATATCGCCGGCTGCCTCGTCAGTGAGCAGTTCCAGTGGAATACTGCGACCAGCAAGGGATCTTAACATGACTGCCGCCGGAGGATCTGTCACCAGCAATATTTCCCTCAGCTCTGTTACCAATCTGAATCTGAGTCTGAACATGGCTCAAACAGCGGCTGTGTCCACTGTCGTCGGGAGTAGCACAGGAGTGATCGGTGGCTATAACACAGCTGCTGCCGAGGAGATTAGCTACAAATGCAGGATATGCGAAAAGGTCTTTGGATGTTCAGAAACTTTGCAGGTGAGCATGAGTTAAAATAGAAAATCTAGCAGTCGTAAGTAGATAGGAATTTATTTAAGACTTGGATTGATTGCTATTCGTTTCTAGTTTAAAATTCTAGATTACTTAATTAATTAAAAATTAATATTATTAAGGTAAAATATGTCTTTAAAAAATTTTAAATCAAAACATGAACAATAGTTATAGGGAATTCAATAACTTTGCTTTAGACCCTTATGATAAATATTTAGAATTTATATTTTATTAACTATAAAATAAAAAGGTCACATAAGTTTTAAATTCAGCTCATTAATTTTTTGTTTGTTTTGTTTTTTTTATTACAAAATATCAAAGTGGGGAATATTTTTGAATTTGTTTTAAAGGTATGCAAAACATAAATAATGTATGCTTAAAATATTTATTTAACTAAGGAGATTAATAAACTTTTACCATAAATCTTGCTACTATAAATATATACATATATATATTTCTATAGTTATGTAGATAGTTTACTTTTTCCAATAAATCCAAACAAATAAAAAAAAATATATAAATATATTATAATCTATAGTATAGTTAATATAATTTCAATTTTCTTTGCTATACAAATTTGAATCTTATAATATTATTATATTAGATTTCTTGAAGATATTTAACTTGAAACAAAAAACTGTTTCAATTATTTAGCAACATTTACTTCTTCAAATTACCTTAATATTGCAGTAAATATAAAGAAAATGTTTTATAAAGAATTTAAAACGACGAATTTAATCGTTTAACATTTTTCAATGTTTAAAAAACATTTTGTAAGAGTAAACTGTTTCTCTTTTTTAAGCTGATTATTTTTGATCCAAATATTTCACATCAGTTAAATATTTATCATTTCGTTAACCAAATTCATTTGAAACATCAAGCTACATGTATTCCAAAAAACATATTTAACCTTTCTTACGGCCATATATAAAATTAAATATCGTTTTTCCAAGTCTCTAAGTAAACCTTTAAGATCTTCAATAAACTGGTTTCTCCACCAAATAAAAGGGGCGGGGTTTAGGCGATGGAGAAACTAGGGGCGGAGCCTCCAAGTGAGCACGAAAAAGAGAAGAGAGCTGAGAAGAATTCAGTGCCTTATGCAAATATCAGTAACTGAAGTGGGAATCTCAAAATGGAGTCTTCCGAAAACAGATGCGAGTCGAGCGAGAACTGGTTTTACGCATGGGTGCAGGGCGTTGCTACCAGATTCGTTAGAGAGACAGAGAGAGAGAGGGTCTTAACGCAGCCACACAAAATGGCCACAACAGAGTAGTATCAGTTTCTGTCAGAAATTTTAAGGCAACTCCTTAATAATCAAAACTCTCTTAATAATTAGAATTAAGATTAATTAATTAGGAAAATATTTTGTCGAAGGAGATTCTGTGTTAAAATTTCTTAAAATAATTACAAATTATTTAGAGCCCGACATTTTTAAATGAATTTACTAAACAATATATATTTTTCTCCCATTTTTAGGCCCACGAAAAGACGCACAAATCCCCGCGTTACGAATGCTCAGACTGCGGTAAAGGCTTCTCCCAGTTGCGAAACTACAAGTACCACCTGTCTGTCCATCGGGGCACCAAGGAGTTTGCTGCCGAGTGTCCCGAGTGCGGCAAGACCTTCAACGACAAAGGCTACTTGAGTAGCCACATGAAGATCCACCGGAATCGCAAGGAGTACGAGTGCCCCTACTGCCCCAAGTCGTTCAACCAACGGGTGGCTTTCAACATGCATGTACGCATCCACACGGGAGTAAAGCCTCACAAGTGCTCCGAGTGCGGAAAGAGGTTTTCCCGGAAGATGCTCCTCAAGCAGCACATGCGAACCCACAGTGGAGAGAAGCCCTACCAGTGCTCTGTGTGTGGAAAATCCTTTGCCGACCGCAGCAACATGACGCTGCACCATCGCCTGCACTCTGGAATCAAGCCATTCACCTGTCCCTTGTGCCCCAAGGCATTTACCAAAAAGCACCACCTCAAGACGCACCTCAACTACCATACTGGCTGCAAGCCCTACGTCTGCCCGCATCCCAACTGTAACCAGGCCTTCACGCAGTCCAGCAACATGCGCACCCATGCCAAGAAGTGTCAGTATCGTCCGCTGGAGGGAGCAGCCACTGCATCCCTTCCTCCGGCTGCGGCGGCAAAGTCTTCCCAACAACTGCAGATGCCGGTGCCGGCCACTTTAGCCGTTGCCATGGCAACGTCTCCGGCGTTTGCGATGCCAATGCCACCACCACCTGGACCACCGCCGCCGGCTCAGCAAACCCTCCTCAGCAATCTGAGGACATTCTAAAGGTCTAAAAGGGGTATAAGAATATTTAAAGCATCGGGAGGTGCTAAATCTACCAAAATTGTAAAAATAATCTTAGTTTTCAGTGTTTTGTTATTCATTTTATATCTAAGTTGCATTTACTCATATTATTTGATTAAATTTAAGTAAGTTCAGTGACCTAATCTTTATTTAGTCATAGGTTTTATTGTTAAGCCGGCACCGAAATGGTTTAAATTTGAAAAATAAAATTAAAAATTTATGCTTTATATTATTAGTATTTAAAATAATTTGTTGGACATTTCTGAACTATGAGAATATAAAAGCAAGGCTATTTTTTGGTAATCAAATTCTATGATTTTTGATATAAAAAATGAATACAAATCAAAAATAATTATGATGTCAAAAATATTCGGAAACATAAAATACTTTGATTAGAATTTAATTCTCAGAACGTCAAGCTTTTATTTTCAGTAAACATGGAAATAATTTTTTTTTGTTCAAGATTGATCTGATCCTTAGCCAGTATTAACATTTGAGGAAACTAATGAACAGTTGTCCAACTACTCTAATGCAATTCAATATGTTCAATCTAGTATTCACGAGATTTCCCTTCATATAAATAAATTTGTTAAGAAAAAAAATTGTTTCAACTTCAACCATTAGAGCATTTCAGAGTTCTAGTTTCGAATAAAAATAAAATAATAAAGCAGGTACAATATTTGACAAAAATAACATTAAGCTAAATTTAAATTAAAATTTATAAATAAAAATACTCATTTTTTATAGATATCTATAAGTTCGTATTGAGAAAAAGGAAAGAAGAACTTAAGTTTCAAAAATGGATAACACTACCGCGTTAGATGTGCAAAGTTTTTTTGATACATTGAAGCTGAGGGAGAGTTCCCAGTCATTTATAAGGCTTGATCGCAATCCTCCCTATTCGCCATTCTATGGAATTATGGGTGTTGTATTTTCAAGTGTATTCAGTTCCTTTGGAGCGGCATATGGTACTGCTGTCGCTGGGACCGGGATTTCGGCCACAGCTGTGGTGCGTCCAGAAATGATCATGAAGTCGATTATACCAGTGGTGATGGCTGGAATTATAGCCATCTATGGCCTTGTGGTTTCTGTGTTGCTGTCGGGTGAGCTAGCACCTTCAACTACGTACTCGCTACCTACGGGATATGTGCATCTGGGAGCAGGACTCGCCACAGGATTATGCGGTGTAGCTGCCGGCTATGCCGTGGGGGAAGTAGGCGACATTGGGGTGCGCCATATCTCCGAGCAGCCACGCCTTTTTATTGGAATGATTCTTATCTTGATTTTCGCAGAAGTTTTGGGCCTATACGGATTGATCATCGGTATATATTTGTATACTGTTAATATAAGATATTAAATTGTGTTTGTAACAACGAAAAAAGTTAATTTATTCCTTTATTTGTACACCGTTTAATTAATTATAAATTATGCAACAGGAATCGAATCAGCCATAGCTACTAAGGCTTCCGCCTAAAACAATTAATTGTATACGGTTCTAGGGTATTAAAAAATTGATCATTAGTCTTTATCTTATTTAATTTGAGAAAAATCAACCACACACACAAATTATATAGGAAAACAGACAAGTGTAAATGGTAATACTTAAATTATTAGAAAATGTGCTAAGAGTGCAATTGAACTCATTAAAAACCCGTTTTTAACATAATTCTAGACTTAGATGTGATTACCAAGTATATTAGGATTCTTCTACGCAGTATTTTTGTCTACAGTAGTTTAATAATTTATTATAATAAAAATAAGAGGTTTTGTTTTTATTTTAGTTTTAAGTCTTTTATATTTGCCGCAGTGGCAATGGTGCTGAACGAACGTAAATGCGACCCTGGTGAAAACGCACTTTTCCATTGTTCCGCTTCCAATGCCAACGTACCAATCAGGAAGGTATATTTACACATCAGTGCAACGGTCACACTGTCAGAGTTGGCGATTTTTTGTTAGTAATTATTAATTTTACCCAAACGGAAAATACAAAAAGCAAGAATCAAAAGCATTGGGGGAACTCGAAAAGTCAAAGGTGGCAAAGCCTGAACTGCCGGGCATCAGCTGGCAATTGAAACCGAATTCGAAAAGCTTTCAATCCGGCAAATTTCATCACAAGTTACAATTTCATCACTGCACACGTGTCTGAAGCTTTGCTTCGTCAAACCTATATCAAGTCCAGGCGATTTCCGGACTGTAGTCTGGAACGCCCGTCTGATATCGACACACCAGGAGGCCCACACTAATCCGAGACAGGCTGAGCACATCAAGGAGACGAACGCAGGAGGAGGAGCTGCAGGAAAGCCGCGGCGGCGGCAGCGGCGGTGGCAATAAAACACTCTCAGCCATGGACGAGTATTGGCAGCAGCTGACCAACGGTGGTGTTCGTGGAGGAGCCGCCACCAACGGCCATGGTCACGATGCAGGGTCGCAAGCGTCGAGCAACAGCGGCAGCGGAGCAACTACCAGCAGCAACAGCAACAACAATTATGTGAACTTTAATCAGTTCATTCAACAGCACAACCTGGGCGGCGGATCATCGCCCACTGCCAGCGCCGGAACAATGCAGCATCCACTGAGCACCGGCAATAATACAAGCTACAATATCGGCGGCGGTGGAGGAGCCTTCGGCCTGAACCCGTCAGTGGCTTCGCTCGGGAATTCCAACAGCTTTGGGCATGTGAGTGTGTAGCCAATCGAGTTAATATATATTTTTATTTATTTGAGGAATATGCCTGCTTGAAGCATGATTTTGTTACCTACACATTTTAATCCCGTTTGTTTCCACAGCTATATTCACAGCCCATGTTTCCATCGTACCACAATGGCGATGGTGGTGCCGCCTCCTTCGGCAACAACTATGATGATACCTTTTCTAATCTGTACACACCGTTCGGCAACAATCCCTTTGACTTCAGCTCTTCCAAGCTGCAGGCCTCAGCCCCCGAATTTGTGCCCAATCTGGCCAAGCTGAGTCTGAACGAGGTGCCAGCGCCGGAGGCGGCGGCGGCAACGACGCCCAACGGAAACAGGAACATCACTGCCAGCCAAGAAACTGCCATTAGTGTGACGGGAACAAGAGCCCAACAATCAGGGGGAAGCGGTGTATCAGGAGGAGGAGGAGGAGGAGGAGGAGAGCCTCAACACATTCGTTTATCCGCCAACAATTACGAAAGAGATCGCGGCGACAGAGACTCGCGACCGGGAAGCACCCGGCAGCAGCGTCGCTCCGACTACCGCGATGACCGCGAGGATCGATACGAGCGAAACGATCGCAAGAAGCCCCAGAAGCAGCAGCGCTACGACAATCATAGAAGCAACAAACGAAGGGACGACTGGAATCGTAACAGGGACCGCATCAACGGCTTTCCCCGGGCCGCTGACGAGCTGGACACGAGCAACGAGAGTGCTCAGCCGTCGCCCGAAAAGCAGCAAACGACGCAGCAGCAGCAGCAGCAAATCTCCCCGCGGAGAGCTGTGCCGCCTCCACCGGCGGCGGATAATGAGAAGCTATCGCAGCGAGAGAAACTCATACGCGATATCGAGCAGCGGCGACTGGAGTGCCTGGTGTGCGTGGAGGCAATCAAGGCGCATCAGCCGACATGGTCCTGCCAGAACTGCTACCATGTCCTCCACCTCAAGTGCACTATTACCTGGGCGAGCAGCTCCAAGTCTGATGTCGGCTGGCGGTGTCCCGCCTGTCAGAATGTCCTCCAAGAGCTGCCGCGCGAGTATCTCTGCTTTTGCGGAAAACTCAAGAACCCGCCGGTGTCCCGTACGGAACTGGCACACAGCTGCGGCGAGGTCTGCTGCCGGATCGAGGGATGCAGCCATGCTTGCACTCTTCTATGCCATCCGGGACCCTGTCCGCCGTGCCAGGCCAATGTGGTGCGCAGCTGTGGTTGCGGCCGCAGCTCCAAGACCATGCAGTGCGCCATGAAGGAAGATCTCCTCTGCGGCGAGATCTGTGACAAGGTGCTTAACTGTGCCGAGCATCGGTGTCGCGCCGAGTGTCATGCGGGCAAGTGTACAGCTTGTGCGGAGCAGGTGGAGCAGCACTGTCACTGCGGCAAGCAGGAGCGCCAAGTGCTGTGCACACGCGAGAACCAGGACAAGCGGAGCTACTCGTGCAAAGAGAGTTGCGGGAAGCCTCTGCCCTGCGGTAATCACAAGTGCAAGGACTCGTGCCACGCTGGAAGCTGTAGGTGAGTAGATCCACTCTTGTTACCTCATAATTATTCCTAATATTCCATTCTTCCCCTTAGACCTTGTAAGCTGAGTCCCGAACAGATAACCAGCTGTCCCTGCGGTAAGATGCCGGTTCCGGCTGCCCAACGCACGAGCTGCCTAGATCCCATACCCACTTGCGAGGGTATCTGCTCGAGGACGCTGCGCTGCGGCAAGCCAGCTCATCCCCATCAATGCGCCAGCAAGTGCCACCTGGGTCAGTGTCCGCCGTGTCAAAAGCAAACGGCCGTTAAGTGTCGCTGCGGTCACATGGATCAGATGATCAAGTGCCGGCAGCTGTCCACGCGGGCGGATGATGCCCGCTGTAAGCGACGCTGCACGAAAAAGCGCAGCTGCGGCAAGCACAAATGCAACGCGGAATGCTGCATCGACATTGACCACGCCTGCCCGCTGCCCTGCAACCGGACGTTGAGCTGCGGCAAGCACAAGTGCGATCAGCCCTGCCATCGAGGCAACTGTCCGCCCTGCTATCGCAGCAGCTTCGAGGAGCTCTACTGCGAGTGCGGGGCCGAAGTGATTTATCCGCCGGTGCCGTGCGGCACCAAGAAGCCGCTTTGCAAGCGACCCTGCTCGCGATCGCATCCTTGCGAGCATCCGCCGCAGCACAACTGCCACTCGGCGGCCACCTGCCCGCCCTGCATGATGTTCACCACCAAGTTCTGCCACGGGGGCCACGAGCAGCGCAAGACTATTCCCTGCTCGCAGCCCAACTTCAGCTGTGGCCTGGCGTGTGGCAAGCCTTTGCCGTGCGGCCGTCATAAATGCATCAAGCCGTGTCACGAGGGAGCCTGTCAGAGTGCCGGCGAGGTGTGCCGTCAGAGCTGCACTAAGCCGCGGACGCTCTGCGGCCATAAGTGTGCCGCCGCCTGTCATGAAGGCGCCTGTCCTGAGACGCCGTGCAAGGAGCTTGTGGAAGTTCAATGTGAATGCGGCCACCGGAAGCAGAGTCGCAGCTGTCAGGAGCTGGCCAGGGAGCATAGTCGGATTGCCACCGCCCAGCTGGCCTCCTCCATGGCGGAGATGTCGCGTGGCAACTACATGGAGCTAAGCGAAATTCTGGCCCCAGCCAAGACCAGCAAATCGAACCGAACGTAAGGGATGCCCAAAGTTATAATTTAAATCATTTATTTCAAATAATAATCATTTCAGTTTGGACTGCAACGATGAGTGCCGTCTGCTGGAGCGTAACCGTCGGTTAGCATCTGCCCTGTCATCGGGCAACCCGGACACAAAGCAAAAGTCGCTGACTAAATACTCAGAGTTTGTTCGAGGCTTTGCCAAGAGGAATCCGGCTCTGACCAAGAGCGTGTACGAGACGCTAAGCGATTTGGTGAAGCTGGCCAAGGAGAGCAAGCAGCGGTCTCGGAGTCACTCCTTCCCCACGATGAACCGCGAGAAGAGGCAATTGGTGCACGAGCTGTGCGAGATATTTGGCATTGAATCAGTGTCCTACGATAAGGAGCCCAATCGAAATGTTGTGGCCACGGCCCACAAGGAGAGGGTAAGTCACAATAAAAAAATATATTCCCAAGTTAAGCTTAACTTTATTTTCTTGCTTTTCTTTCAGTGCTGGCTGCCTGCCACGAGCATCATGGAGGTGCTGGCTCGTGAGTCTGGACAACGTCGAGTCCCTGTGCCCAGCAACAATGCATGGAGCTTAAAGAAATAGAGAAAGAAATCCATCGTAATAAAAAAAAATAATTATTGTTGGACCGAAGAAGGGAAACTAGAATGAAATATTAATCGAGCCTAAAACGGAGGCAAACCGAAAGAAGGCTCTATAAGAGGACAATACACTTACACTAGCGAAGCCGATATTGCATGATTTGCCGCCGTATATTTTGTAAATTATAACGAAAGTTAGCTAAAATCTAGAATGCATAAATATGTATGTTGAATATTGAATGGATACGCAGTGGCAGAGTTATGGAGAATCTTGTTAACCAATTCTGTTTCATGATGAAGTTATCGAAAATCAAAACCTTGTAAACCCAAAAGTAAATAAGGAAAAATGTATACCGGAGGGAAAAAATAAATAAGAATACAGAGCAGAGGGAAAAGCTGTGTTTAATTTATTTATGTATTAATTCTTACAGTTTGCTATTGAATTGATTTGATTAAATTGGAGTTTAATTGAAGAAATCTTACTGGTGGCTTGTAAAATATTTATTACATTTTTGTTGTTCAATTTTTACTAACAAAATTATAACTTTGCAACACTTATAAATGTTTTTTGTGGCAACTGTGTACAATTCACGATGTTTCAGGGGTTTCCAGAGGTAAAATTCCAGAGGTAGAAAACACAGATTAATATTTAGAGCGCCAAATGAATGCCGGCACTAGGATTGCCAAATTACTGGCCGGTCGAAGAATTTTTACCATCACCGGTAGCCGGCGAGGGGGCATTGCCGGGATTGGAAGTAGTCTTCTTTAGCGAAGATGGGATATCCTTCTTTTGTGATTTTGACTTAATAGGCTCGGATGGTGGAATAATTTTGCTGCCCGAGCTGGAGAGCTCTGGCTTCTTGCCGACGGAAACCTGCTGCTTGGGCTGTCGAAGTCGCTCCCAGTCCAAGGCCATGATTTTATGGATGTCCTCCCCAAATACAAGGAAGGGTTTCTTTGCCTTGCTCACATACGCGCTCACCAGCTCCGCGATTTGTTGCTCAATCTTGGGCAGCTTGGCTGAGATGGCCTTGCGATCTTTTTCCTCCTTCAGCAGCTGACCACCGCGATTGTTGAAACGATTTGGATCGTTTGCCTTGGCGACCAGTGCCTCCATACGAGCCCACAACTCAGACCGATAGGCATAAAGCTCGAACAGCTTCTTGTTGCTGTTGTAGAAATCCTTAAGACCGTCCAATTCCATCTCGTGTCGTTCCAGGATATCTTCCCTCTCCGAATCGCTAAAGTAGCTGGTGAAGAGCTTGCGCTCCTCTGGGCTCTTCAGGGTGAGATCCCACCACATCTTGATTTCGACACGCAACTGTTCTATGTAAGTATTTAGGTTCTTACTGCGGATTTCCTGGCAGCGTTGCAGCTCCGCCACGAGCACATCGTATGTGCTCTGTGTGTAAGTGGTCATGGATTCCCGCACCTGCCGCTTAGCAAAATCGTCAATTTCTGGGAGTCGTGTCCACAATACTTCAATTTTTTGGCGCATGGCGTCGATCCGCTCCTGTAGCTCCTGGACCTGGTGGGCGTACTTCTTCTTCATGTCGCGTAGCTGCGTCAAGACTTCGTGTTTGGGGGACTGATTTTCCTGGAACAGCATCTTCACCTCAGAGTCTGTAATGGGAAACAGTTCTAATGTCTTCATATTTTGCCGAATGTTGTCACGTAGCTGATCCATCTCCTTCAGACGCTCCACTCGCTGGTCGCGCAGCTGCACAAGGTGATTCCGGAACGCGTCCATTGCCTCCGGCAGTGGCAGAGGATCATCCGGCAGGGAAAGTGGCTCCTCATCCAGTTCCTCGCATAGCTGATCCTGCTGCAGCAGCAGCTCACTGATCTCGGCGCGTCGGCTGGCCAGCTCACCGCGCAGGTTCTCGATGCTCTTGCTCAGCTCCAACTGCTTAACGGCCATGGGGGGATTCCCTGGCCGATCGTGGAAGTCCACCGACTTGTGGAGCAGGCGCATAAGGTCACTGGCCTCCTCCCGCAGGCTGGCGATGTCGTCAAGAATAGTCTGCTGCCTTTCATGCGACTCCTTCAGCATATCCGTGTAGAAGGTCTGCGTGTGGTCCCTCAGCTGGTGGAGAAACTCGACACAGGTCTTGGGCTCGAAGAAGCGCAACCACATCTCGTGCAGCTGGTCCACATATTGGGCGGTCATGTCCAGGATCTGCTTCTTTACTGCGAGGGAACCATGCGTAGTATCCATGATTCTGTTTTGTGTGCCAAATTTTTTTCTAGATTTTGAAAGAAAACGACTTGTGTATGAATACTTTTGAAGTCAAAGTCAAATAGTTTAATAAAAATTAATGTTGCTTGTTAAAAACCAAGTTAAAACTTAAAAATATTTTCTAATTGTTTCATATTTTTGATTAACTTTTCAGAGTTCATGAATTCTACTTTGACGTGCTATAAGAAATACATTTTATTACTTTTTTATAATGACACTTTTTTCTAATAATACTTAAATAAATACAAATAATTGAATTGAATTGAATTGAATTTTTTACCATCAGAGGTGAAATTATTCAGCTTCTGTCAGAAGACTTTCAATGCTGTCAGTTAGCATGAGAATTTTTGTGTTATACCAATTGGTAAATGTCACACAGCCAAAGCTTTTGAAAAGTTATGTTCTTTTTTATAACGGCCAATATTTTCAAAAATTATATGTTAACAAAACAAAGAGAAAATAAAGGTAAACATTTTTATTGTTTCAAAAATGCATCTTTAATGAGTTTAATGAGTTTAAAACGCTAAGCTCTAAGTATTAAATGGATCAATATTAATTTTTAAGACAAGATCCTAAAGATGTTGTACAATCGAACACAAATTCTATTTAACTCTTAAAACAAAAGGCCACATTTTGCGTTATGCATCTTATTATTTATATTGTGTTTGGTTTAAGTTTAAGATATAAATGGATGCGTTGAATCTCTGACAGATTCCAGATCTTCCGTTATGCACATCCTGACTGAAGTATTTTTTTCTTCCAAGCCCCTGTCTTACCTATTAATGCCCGATCCTGCTTTAAGGATGGAAACTATTTGGGCTTAAAAATTTCGGAACTCAAAATACGGGTCAGTAGTCCCAACCATTAGTTAATTAAAGCTACATGGGGTGGGAAACTACCTGAGAGCTGCCCAAGGGGGATTCCCTCCACCTCCACCTGCTGGTTCGTAGTTGTGGAAACTAGAAAATACTTACATACTCCCTTCTACCACCGGCAACTGCCCCGCTGGCCCGTTGCCATCTCGTTTCGGGCTATGGGCACACGCTTCTAATTTGTTGCCATTGCCGTTGCCATTTTCACGAAAAACAATAAGCGGCGCCTAGGGAATAATGCCAAAATAAAGATGAAATGTTACGACAAGTCAAAGTGGGGGGATTCCCAGGATGAGACGCACTCACGCACTCACCGGAGCTGAGGATGCCCCGGCTGAAGGGGGGGTTAAGAGGGGGGCAGGGAGTAGGGGTGGCCGGGTGTTAAGGCAAAAGGCAAGTCGTATGTATATGAATATAGACCTGACATAATGAGCAGCCTATAAGCGAAATGGCTGCCAACATCGTCGGAGGCCACTCCATTGCCCCGGCCTCTCAAGATGTGTGCGTAATTTGAATTTAGTCTGCCGGGGAGTTTATTAACAAATACAAAGAAATCCGTAAGATGCTGAAATGAGCGAAGGGAAAAGAAAAAAAAAAGAAAGAAAGCAGGCAGGCAGGCTGGCAATAAGTGGCGGCACCGGTGGGTGTGGGTTGGAACCATAATTCCAGGGAGATTAAATTGCGGTTGGCATCTTTAGGCTGACTGTTGGGGTTGGTGTTGGCCAAAAAGGCCACGAGATTGAAGGAAAAGAGTTCATTTTGGGTCAATTGTAAACCGCTGCAGGTGGGTGCTGGGAGTTGTAAATGCGAGTGGGATGTGCAGGAATATTTTTATAAAATGTGTGTAATTTTAATTATGTGTTACAGCATGCCAAAAAAATTAATATAATGGAATGGCACATGCGTGCGTGTGTGTGTGTGAACGAATAATACTTGAGCTCTTCCACATTCCATTATGTTATTAATACAGCTATTTATTTTAAATTTAAATTTTAAACCAACAGAAAATTTAAATTATTTTCAAATTACTTTTTGTGGTCGAGGAGAAAGTCGTGTGGATTTAAATGTTTTCACAGCTGTTGTTGTCAAACGGTGGGCTCAACTTAATGTGTTATCATTAGTTGTTAATTTGAGTTGCTATAATACCAATTAAGTAATCATAGGAATTAAGTTCGTGCGAAATATGAATGTCAATTGCATGGAAGTCCATAAATAGCTTTAAATGTAAAAAACGATTAAAGCTTTTATTGCTTTATTGTTTTTATTATAAATAATAAATAAAATACTATAATAAAATATTATTAAAAAGTGTTTTTTATTATATATTAGTAGGGATTGCTTTTCATTTGTTAAATGTTGTTACAATGGGCAAGCATAACTGATCAAGAGTTTATTGGGACTTATTTTTAATTAATAAATGACAATGCCTTGCTATTACATGTAAATACAGTTTTGTTCTTTATTAAATAAATATATTATTAATAGAATGAAAGTTAAAAGTTCCGTATTATCAAACAGAACGTCAATATATTGCACATATATTGCAATTTGAAAATATCGATTTGTTATCGATCTTCAAAAAATCGCAAAAAGACCCAAAGAATATTTTATTTATTTTAAAAATATTACGTTGGATTGATATCCAGGTCCTCATGTCCTTTTCATGAGTATATCTCCTCTAGGTAATGCTCAAGTTAAAAAAAGTTATCCCATCACTCCAATAAATACGAATATCAACTTTGGCATTTCCTTTTACCAACGTTATGCAGTGCAACAGCAACAACAAGTACAACAACAAAAAGAAAATTGTAACATGACAAACATTTGATGCTCATTTGTGACATTTGTCCTGGGAGAACTTTCATACGTCCATATAACATATGCAGTAGCAAGTAATATGAAAGCTGTCCTTAAAATATTCATTAAGTCTGAGTGCAGTGGCTGAAATTATGCCTGCGTGTGGCCCGTGGCCCGGTGTCCTCTCTCCCCTCGAGCCCTAAGCGTGGCCTGCGTCCTGTGAGCACGTGACCCGACCGAAAAGAGGCGACCACAGAAATGCCAGTGCGAGGGGTGAGTGATGGGAATGGCGTGAAAGGAGGTGGGGAGAGGAGAGGTGGAGCCAGCTCGGCGAGTTGCTTTCAATTTGCGCTTTTTGGCATTTTTAAAAATGCATTAAAGGAGCAGCCTCAGCCTCAGCCGAGCCCCATCAAGGAGCACAAATAACGTGCCCAAAAAGATCTGCAGACAGACACAAACACAGAAAGAATGCGAGAAGTTGCGATGAAAGCGCGAAAATTACTTCCTAAATAGCCGCCTGACTGCCTGCCAAGACTGCTCAGGAATGGCTTCTATAGCCAACGGGGACGGAGAAGGCCTAGACGACGAGACTGGGCCGGGACGACCACGTTACTGGGCTCAATAAAGGAGACACAAGCACAAGCGCAAGCCAAGGCTCCAGCTCACACATACGTATGTAGGTACGAGTGTGCGCCAAGGACCTGGAGACAGGAAGAGGTCACAAGAGGGGTCGCCGGAGTCGAATTCAAATTGCAAATTCGCCGCAGATTTTTTATGCACTTTTCCCTAGCCAAAATTAAGGCAAGGGAACGTGGCGCTCCGGAACGAGTTCCAGACGGAGACGAAGACCAGGACGATGAATGTAACAGGAACGAGAACGGGGTCGGGAGGTCCAGGGCCAGGAGTTGGATCGGGACAAGTAAGAGGACGACATTGCTGACGTCTTGACAGCGAAATAAAAAAAGAAATAGACTGCAACAGGACTGGCAATGGAAAGCGAGCAGGAATGGTGAAGAAAGGAGGCCCAGCTGAATGCAAATATTATCGTATCTGTATGCAAAAGAGGGTAAAGGTGGAGAGGAGGGGTAATCACGGAGAGAAACTGCACGGAAAACCAATAATAAAAGGCCCTACCTGCAATGCCGGGGCATGGTTACTGTCAGGGATAGTAAAAGTTACAAGATATTTTTTTTGTATTAAATAATTTGTACTCTTTTTATATGATTTGATATTTAATTAGTTATTTTGGAATTAAGTATATTAAAACTACAAATGTTATAATGTTTCTCCTAACTGATGTACTTATAATAAATGTAAATAAAATAATTAATAATAAATATTTACAGAAATACCAAATATGTATAGATAAACAAAATAAATTAATGTTCACAATAAATGATTCTTACACAATTTATACGCTTTTTATTCCTAATTTTTTATAGTACATTATTGATTTATTGCTAAATAAGAATATGTTCAAATGAATCCAAAGATACATCTCATTTTATCATTTTCTCTGTGCAGGAGAATCGCGGAAAAAAAACAGGTAAAGGAAAGCGTTCAGCCAGGACTCTCTCCTTTCTATGAGGCATTTTCTAAAGCGAAAAGGTGACAAACTGCTCCAGCCACTTTGAAGGGATGGAGGTATGGCTCCTAAGAAGAGGAGAAGTATCGCTGCTGCTAAGGCTACGAAGGATTTACCGCCCGCCTCAACGGTGGCCCATCTCTGTCCCACTTTAGACTCTCTTTTGCCGTCCAACTAAATGCATTTCGGTTTTTATTCATATTTTATTCAAATGTGGCAACCAAAATGGCACAAACACTGCGCAGTTATTTATGTAATTCGTTTTTCCCCCTGCAGTCATCCTTGTCGCGCCAGGGATGCAACGAGGAGCTTGGAAATGAACCAAAAACGAGGTGAGTACAATTTTCGAGACAGAAAAATTAAAATTTTGAGGAATACGAGCTTAATTGATTTTATTATCGGTTGGTTTTAGAGCTATATTTATTTGAAGCTATTTTTCTTCCAGCCTTTTTTAAAGCTATGGATTTTATAAGACTTAGATAAAACTATCCTATATAAACAAATTAATTTAATTTTGGTAGAGAACTCAACAATAACTATATTTGTATTTTTACACATTTATACACAAAGTTTTTATATAAACAATTTTGAGTTTTTCAAGAAAACAAATGTCGTAGCAGCTAGTTTATATTTAACGAGCTTATACCAAGTTATTTAACCTGTTATAAATTATAGATATTATTTTATTATAATTTATTTAAGGCAATTGACCTGAAACTCTCTAGATAGACACATCTAATCATTAACAACAATAATTGTTCATTTTACACAACAATTGCAAGGCTCCCAAGTATGTCAGCGCCACAGACTGTCCTAAAAATAGATTTGATCTTTAACTTAGTTATTTATGTATTTATTTTTTGATTATTTTCGCAGGATGGCAGTGAGGTAGGAATTTTAGAATTCACATTGTTCATGCCGAGGGACTGCTTATAAATAAGGCCACGGGACATCAACTTTGCCATGAATTGCATTTTCGCTCGGCTCATCTGCTTCTACCCATATTCCCAATGCCTCCCCCCACGAAGCCTTTGCCTGTGCCTTTGCCTTTGCCTTTTTCGCCATAAACTTGTCATCATTTTAATATTGGCAGCTTATAAAGCCCCGATAGATGCAAGGGCCCGGGGTTCAGCAGGACTGGCTCAGACCTCAGATTCGAACCGTGCAAAGTGTGGAGCGGAACGGGAGGCGGGCAAAGCCAAAGCCAATGTCAAGCCAAGTCAAGACAAGCCAACTCAGCACCGGATTATCTGCGACAGCAGCATGGAAAGCAGCGGCGGCGTTGGCTACGGCGGGGTGGAAGGTCACAGGATGTGGCCCAACGACGGGTCTAGCTAGTTTGTGTGCTGCAAAAATTTACTGTAAAATACAATTTCCCGTTTTTATAGCTCATTTCCAACAACATTTGCTTAGCCACCGTCGTCGCCAGCGTCTATGGGAAAACAATTTTTATTGCATTTCGCTGGCAATGAGGAAAATGAACGTCGGGCGCGACAGGAACGATGGAAGGGGTGGATGGTGGTCTGTCGAACGGTGTGGGAGTAAGTAAATATTACTCCTTTTTTTCTCCTTTGCTTTCTCCTTTTACCCTTTCTTTTTTTTAAACACTTGGCATTAAGTGCAACAGCTGGGACGGGAAGCGGTAGCCAGTCAGCCAACGTTTCCTGCGTTAGCTGTGCGCTCCAAGATTCAATTATAATGCAATAAAGCGCGAATCAGAGCTACAATAAAAATAACAAAAATGAGCTGCACTGCTGGGGTACGGACTGACCCATTCTCTGCCAGATAGTGGGGATACATTGCGTATACTTATAGATGGAGAGGACCTATGTATGTATATATCGGGAGATGTTCCTGTTAGGGACAGAAATGTAGATATTTCTTATTAATTGTTTGATTGAATTATGGTAAAAAAGGTATATTAGGTTTTACTGAAAAAGAGATTAACGAAATGGTGTAGAGTTCAGCTCAAAAACTGAAGAAACCCTGGCTGTGAGATGCAGCAAAAACAACCTTGTTTGCACAATGTACATATGTTTCTTCTGTCTGAAATATTCATTAATATGTTTGCTTTTGTTTCATAACTTTACATAAATTATTCTTATGCTGAAATGGATTTATATTTTTGATATAACACTGATTCTTCTCTTCGAAACCTAATAAGACTTTAATATGAACTTAATTAAAATCCCATAGGCAAGTTTTTGAAGGCGCAGTAAAGTGAAGGATATATAGTAAACGCAAAACAGAATGGGCAAATTGATAAAACGAAGACTTAAGCGATTTCTAGCTCCGGGTGGGAAATGCCAGCGAATCGCTTTTCTGGAACGTGCCTGGAATATGCAACACGGAGTGGAGCAGGGCTGGCTGAGCCGGGAGGCAGCCAGGCAGGCAGGCAGGCAGGCAGGGAAGATAACCCACCACGGCACCACGGCAGTAATCGACGAGTGTTGGATGGAGGGGACAGCTAAGTGCTTAAGTGTTCTAATGTTGTTCCCGTTCTCCCCCTTGTTTTTCCTACCCCAAACTGAAAGTTGTTTCTCTTCTCTCCACTTGAGTTGCAATTTGCAAGGCGCCGCGCGGCTCAGAGATTTCCATATAATTTTCCTCTCCGAAAGAATCCCAGCCTCATTTTAATGTAATTATTATTGCTGTCTGGCGCTTATTATGAAATTATCAACTTGGTGGTACACGACCAACAACAAACTTTAAATAGGAAACCAAAACAAAATTAATGTAAATTTCCACCGAAAAACAATCAAGTGGAGAAAGAATTTGTATTGGGGCCCAGGAAAATATATATGCCATGAAATTGACTTGGGGCACTTTAATTATCCAACATAAGAGGAAACAAAGCCAGCAAAATGCTAAACAGCAACGACAACAACAATGCCAACAGAATTCAATTAAAATGGAATCCCCGGAAATTCCTTGTAGTCCCCCTAAAATGTCGAAAAGCCATATTGTCAAAAAATAAAACAACCAAAAAGAAAAAAGTGAAAAAAGTTAAAATAAAGGAAAGCCAAATTGTTCAACTCACGAAGGTGGCTGGCAAAACATGTGGCCAATAAATATTCCAAGGCCGGGCCTAAAAAAAGAATCAACAAAGGGGCAGCGGTATAAAACGAGAAGAAAAATCTGCTCCCCGTAATCCCAACTTAAGTATGTAAATTGCCGCACGTTCATTTTTTGATTTTCCAGCATGAAATCAGTATAATCTGTTTTGCCAACCGCCCTCCCCCGTCCCGGGTTTCCCTGGGACTGACCAGTCGGGAAAAGTCAACGCTGGCGCTGAGAGCAAAATCAACTGGCCAACAGAACTGCACAGAAAGAAATACTTCTAAGCAGTAAAAAGTACGAAAAATGTAGGATAACAATGACAAAAGAAAAACTTTAAAATATTATTAATGTTTTATATAATATTTTCTTTTGGTAATATAAATTTGTTAAGTACCTTAATTTTACAATACAAATATCAGCTTTGTCCGTTACTTTCAAATACAGGTTACAGCACCAACATCTGTAGTTATAATTCACCCATTTCTCCATGTGCAACTCGAATGTCCTTTGGTCCTGCTGTCCTGCCCAGGAGCGCTGATTAACGCACTCGAGCGCAATCTGCCTCGCCTCACTTTTATGTAAACACAAAACAGAAATATAAAGGCATGAAGCAAAAAATAAAATAGACCTCCTGGCTCTCCAACTGTCTGAGTCTCTTTTGGGCCTATCAAGATGGCAGCGTGAAAATGCTGCCGCTGGAAAAACTCTCTCGCTGTCTCTATATCTTTTCCCCTGTCGGCTGCTATGTTTGTCTGCCGTTTCACATTAAAGGTAATTTTCATATTTCTGCAAATGGCATCCAGACTCAATCTCTCTCCGACGGTCTGTTTGTTCTGCTCCGTTCCTTTTCTGCGTTGGCACACGGCAATTCAATCATTTAAATTCAAAAATACACATAAATATATATAAATAATAATATGCATGTACATGGATGTATAAAAAGGAAGAGAGGCCGGCAGGTAGCAGGAATATAGGAATATATTGCCAGCACAAGCCAACGACCGCCGTTTGAGTGCGGAAAGTGAAATAGGTGGAATAGACCAGGTATAAAGAGCTTATCGGGGAGGTGATGAAATGGCTGATACTCTTGATATTCCCGGGTCCTTGAGAGTGCTCTTTTGCTCATTTGGAAACAAAGGGGAAACTGTTGGTTTTGAAGTGAACTTAACGGCTTAATGAGCCACACACACTTCACAGGTATGAAGAAGTCATTACGGAATTGTATGTAATTAATAAACTAAAAACTGTATAAATTAAAGGGTTGACTAGTTAATTTTAAGGGATTTTTAACTAACATAAATCTTTCTAATGAAATCTGAAACGTAAACCTGGGTTGAAACAATAATAAAATACTATTTTTTACAAATAGTATAATTATTGATTTATATATTATATTTATTATATTTCTGAATTATATATAATGGACATCCATTCACCTGTAAATCCGAATACCTGCTGTACTTGCTTTTAAACATAAATTCACATGAATTGCTAAATATTTAAGCCAAAATAGAAGAAATTAAAAAATTAATTCAACAAGAAAACAATTAATTACGAATATTTTACCCCTTAATTCGGTTCGATCACATTTTAAAATAGTTTCCATTTCACTATCCGATGCTACCCATCTATCCATCCCATAAAAACATGCTTCGGAAAGGACGAAAAAATAAATAAATGTTTTTTTTTTAAGCTGAAGCAGCTCAACTTGCGCTGCAAAAAATATTTATTACTTTCGCCCCGACTGCATACAGTACTGGTTTGTGTGTGTCTGTGCATTTGTGTATCTAGTGGGAGATTGTTTGCCCTCAAGGTGAAAATATGCTAAGTAACAAATAAAAGCAGGATCTCTATCAGAGACGCCCACTTAGCCCCCAGACATCTCTTCCATCCTGCGGGCTGCCTCCCGCCATCCTTGCGAATGGCAAACGAGTTTTTGGCTTTTTACATATTTTTGAGGTTTGGAAAACCAGCAACCGGCACACGAAAAGGAAGAAAGGACGTAAGGACGACGAGGCGAGAAAGATGGACGGCCAAAGGAAAAGCCGAAAGCAGAGCTTGTAAACAAATTAAGAGATTGCTTTTGGGCAGACGACCGTCAAAAGCATTGAGCTTGAAGGCCGAACAAATGGCCAGAACAGCTCTCGCCAGAGGAGGCGTTACAACTTGGCCCAAAGATTTGAAAGGGGCGTTTCTAATCAAATCAGTTTGGCTGCATCCAATAAATTTCTCCAGCTGCGAGTTAAAAAATAGGCAAATGAAAGCACGTTGCGGTAGATGAAACCACTTCTTATGCTTTCAAGTATCTATTTACAAGTTTCGTTTGTTTATTTCAAAGCCAAAGGAAATACCAGTGACGAAGTAGGAAGAGGTATTTATTCATTTCTCGATTTGTAGCAAATAAATATATAATCAATAGTTATTTGTTATTGATACTAAGCTACAATATAATCATTAATTCTCCTATTTTTTTCCATCCAAAAAGTCATATTTTTTGTATAAAAACTATTCATAACACGGCCACGGAAAAATCTAATTAAATAAGACTCGACTTCGAGTTTCGGAGTTGAAAAGTTGAGCAAGCGGCGGCGCCGCACGCAGAATAGTTTTCTAATTAACTGTGAACTATGCGATGCGAACAGAGCAACTGAATGGAAAGCCGGTGAGGAAAACAATATAGTCCAGGTGGAAAGAAAGCGAAGTCGGGTGAGATAAACCGTGAAATCTCATGAATTAACTGAGCCAACTTTTGACTCAGCGCAGAGTGAGGCAGCGGCAGCGGCAGCGAAAGGAGCAGATAGCGCAGCGAAAACTATTTGAAAAGGAAAGACAATTGTAGCGAGTTCCCCCCGGAATGGGGCTGAGACGGTGGAGACGGTTTAGTCGGGTCGGAAAGCGAAACGTCGCCAGCAAACAAGTTTGAGTGCGGGGCTTCCACTCCATTGTTGCCGCCATTGTACCGGAAATGCCGCACAAATGAGAAGTGGAAGGAAGTTGACAAGCCAGCGGGTGCAGCAGGAGAGAAGGAATGGAATGGAATGGAATGGTTGCTTGAAGAGGGGGACAGGGGCCAAAGGGTTTCATCCTGCCAAGTGTGAAGGCAGTTGACTGCAGGGCAACTGCACCAGCCACGTGCAACCTGCAACCTGCAAACACCAACACCAACACCAACACCATTGCCTACACCAGTGTGCAACGTCAACGGCAACGTGCGAGGCGCCAACAAGGAGTCTCCTCTACACATGACAGATCGGAGGAGCCACTGCGGATGCGGGCTGTCTCGGGTTAAAGGCGCCGGCGTCACTGGGGTCACTCCTCTAATTAGCTCCAGTAATGGTGTGTCAACAGGAAAGGAGCGGGTGACAGCCGAGCTGAGCAGAGCCAAGCCAAGCAGCTTCCCCCCCAGACAACAGTCCCATATATAAACTAAGTCTACTGTTACAGCGCCACAGCTGCATCCGCAACCGAAGGAACTGGCAAGGACGAGCAGGACAAGCCGGCCTGGTCACGTGGGATAACTCGGCAGGAGCAAAGCACCGAGGCAAGCGGTTAGCTGAGAGTGCAGCCAAGTTCTTAACCCATTTAAACCAGACAGGGAGAGGGAGAGGGAGCGTAACAAAACGTTACATTTGCAAAGAGGTCCCTGGGTCCCTTCGCGTACTTCTCTTTCAATCATGGATGATTATTGGCTTGAACGACAACGAGAATGTATATACTTTTTGGTATTGTGTGACTTGTATAAACTATTAAATAGAAATAGTACTTGTATATGGGAAGTTGTATAGAGACCTCTACTTTCTGAAGATATAATTTCACTTTGAATTTTTATTTCTTCGAGGTTTTAAAGAAATGTTGTTTTGTTGGAGTTCAAACTGGATTTAAATCATTAATTTACATACATTTCCCATTCGTAACACTCCCTCACAGAGTAGCAAAAGTTTCCCCTAAAATTATAAGCAATACTCTGTCTAAATTATAACTTTTTCTTTGAAGCGAACATTAAAATCCCTAAACACAAGCACTCTATCCAAAAAGCGGGAATCAAGCATTCTAGAAATTAGCCAAGCAAAATCGGTGCCAAGCATTCGACTTCATATAGCCCAATCTTGGTCCAATTTGAATTTGGCTGGCTTCTTATTTTCTGTTTCTTTTTCTTTTTTTTTTTGGGTTTTGCCTGACACAAATAATTGGCGCATAATGAGCATAACTTAAAGCAAATTACGAGTTCAGAGCGTGGGCTTAGAACCCTAAGTGGGCGGAGTTGGCTGTGCCCTTGAGGGGCGGAGTTGGCCTGGTGGGTCGGTTGGGCGGTTGGGCGGTGGCTCGATACCCACTGGACTCGTGCACAATTCAAAGCAAACTTTAGAAAATATGTCCCGACGCCGGCTCCTGCAGCTCTGCGGTTTTCTTCTTATATTGCTTCTGCTCCTCTTTAGCAACGGCAACGTTTTTCTTTAATTATTCAAAAGATAATTACACTAAAAATTTTTTGTCGCTAACTTGCTGCCAGGAGCCCGGGCTTTCCAAGCTTCAACAGCAAATCTATGGACCGCTGTGCTATCTCCGTATTCGTTTGGGAAGGAGAAGATGCCGGAGCCAAGGCAGGGAAAACTTTGGGGTATTTTTTTTTTAGGTTTGCGAATAAACTGGAACTGCAGAAAATATTATTTTTATTTTGCTTCTCATAATTGCCAGCCAAGTAAACTGAGCAAACGAAGCGAGCACCGGATGTGAGCGGAAAGTTAAAGGAAACACAGCCCACATACGGAAGACAAGCGGTTTGGCACATAAGAATATACCCCACATGGAGGACAAGGAATGGCAAGCAGGACTCGCTGGCAGGCACATATGCCACCTCGCAGGCGCAGGAAGGACAGAGGAGCAAGGATGGTGTTGGGAGTAAACAAAGGGGGAAGATGCAAATCGCCTGCCTGGAAATGTGCCAGATCCACCCAATCTCTTTAAAAGTGTCTCGAACGCATAGTTTTATTTTTCAGCTCCAACATCCATTTGGGTTTAATTAATTAAATTTATTTAAAGTGATGCAATGAAACAAGCCGACCAGAAACCGTATTGATTTTTGAAGCTACCTTAACAGAGGCAGTTTTCATAATATAATATTTTTATTTTATGAGTAAATATTTATCAGAACGGCAGTTACATTTTCTTTAAAACTTTGTTGATTATTTTAAGATCGAAATTTGATTATATTTTAACAAGTAAATGTATGAGTAATGCAACCATTAAAGATTCTACAGAATATCCTGTAATTGTAGGCAGTTTTTATCTTTTGAATTTTATTTTATGGAGAAGGTGTGGTCGCTCCTAACCAAACTTTTGTTTTATGATTTTAAAAGGAAAATGTGAGTAGGTTAAGGTCAGTAGCGTTTTACAAAAAAGTTTTCAAACTTATTAAACGAACGTCGACTTTAGACCATAAAGTGAAGTTATAATACTCAAAGGATGAAGGCTAATAAAGAAGGGAGAACTAAATATAAAATTATGCTTTTATCATAGGATTTTCCATAAAAAAATGTATAAAATGCTACGAAAAAATAACTGTAGGTAAACTAAATATTTTTTTTACATAATTTCAGTAAAATTCTTTGATTAATTCGAATGTTGTGGTTAATATTTAATTATTTACTAATATCTATAAAAGGAGTTTTTGAAAGATGTTAGGGTCACACTTTTTAAAAGTTTTTAAAGATTTTTGGCGGTAGATTGATCTTTCCATCAAAATATACCTTTTCATATAATTATTCATAATTTTGCAAATGCAAACACTCCAAATTGCTTAAATTACTCACCTTACCCAAGGTATGATAAATATTTTACAGCATTCGTAATCTTAAATGGTAAACTGAAATTAACTCAAATATTTATTTCCGTTAGTTCCCTCCTTGCTTAAATATTTAAATCTTCCCTCGATGTCATCGGTCACACACATTCACATGTCGAACATATAGCTTTATGGCTATCCGCCGGTATAAACTGCATCTGTGTATGGATGTACCATATATTGACCCTTTCGATTTGGCCCACTCAATGTGCATTTAAGCATCTGGCCGAAACGACCGAGCTGGCGACCACAGACAGTTGGGCCTGAATGGTGGATGCAGGATGAAAAAGGTCGATAATTATCGAGACATATTTAATAATAACAAATAATAATAAGTGGCCGCACGACGTCCCCTATATATGGACAGGAGGATTATACATATATGTACATATATACTCCATATATTCATCTCTTTTAGTTCCTTTTGTAAATATATTTGAAACGCGAATAATTGCCAGAAATTAACGTGGCCATACAATCAATATTTATCGTCTCCATATAGGCATATGCATTCACATACAAATACACGAGAGGTTTATGCGTGCTGTGTTTGCCGCTGTAATTTGCCTTGCGCTGCGTTGGCATTTTAATTTAAATTCAAGTTGGCAACTGCAAAAGTGCTCAATATTTTTTACCCCTTTTCGTTTGTTGATTTTGTCCATCAACATACAAAAATGGCACGCAAATTATGAACCGCAAATGTGCGTGCCAGTAAGGGCCACCCAGAGGGCGTGCCGCATTTGCATGTCCAACAGCTGACGAGGAGACGGGCCACTGGCGGAGTCCACTGCCGCGCAACGGCCACACATCTATTTTTAATGGACATATTTTCATATGCAATGCCATTTTTTGCCGCCCTCCATTTTTATTTTTCATTGTACGCGAGCGAGAAACCATAGCGAAAAAAAAAATAAAAGAAGATGGAATTTATTTACGCAAACATTGCGGAGCTTATCTATGGCCATGGCTGTATAATGGCAGGGAAATGGTCTCGGTTTGATGATTTTTTTATTCTTGCTCGTTTGGGTCGAGGTCACCAATCTCTGATCTCTGTCATTTATTTTTTTTGTTGCTGTTGAATATCAATAATATCTGTAATATTATATGGAACTATAATGCCAGGCTTAAATAACTGTTGAAGGTGTACAAATACCTTTGTTTCATTTTAAAGCTGAAAAGAAGAAGGATTTGAGGAGCCTTTAAATTCATTTAATTTAAATATTTACGCCTAATGAATAAAATGCTTATTAAAAATATAAATTTTATAGATGTTTCAATAAAGCATTTTATTCATTAAGCGTAAATAAATGTAAGTTCATTTTAAATATTAAAATATATAAAATGTATTTTCAGATTCAGATACACGAACCTGATAAGCCAGCAGGCAATTATTTTCTGTCCTTCTCTGCACTTAAAACCTTGATTGCTTCACCTAATTTAGTCTAGTTAGTTTCAATCTCACAAATAGGGAATTTATGCGTTCTCTAAGCTGACAAGCTCAAATCTGAGCTCAACGGCAAACACAATCCTCAAATGGAAGTTGAATCAAATTACTGCCTCACCTGGCTCAAACTTTGCCTGGCTTACTTTCCAACACTAATTGCTTTATACTTCAATGAACTTTATATGGTACAAATGTGTCCTACCTACGCTTCATGCTGCTGCTGTTGTTGTTGCTGCTGCTGCTGCTGCTGATGTTGCTGCTGCTGCAGTTTTATCTAAGGGCTGCGTCAACTTTTTGACCAGAAACTTCAACAACTTGGCAGTAACTCATCAACAGCAGCTGAAGAGCGAACCGAGGCGGCTCTAGGAACAGAAACAGCAACAGAAACAGCAACTGCACTACCAAAACCAACCACACATGTCAGTTGTTGCCAGTTTGGTGCTGGTTCTGGTGGCAAGTGGCAAGTGGCAAGTGGCAGGCGCAACTGGTGGCCTTTGCGTGCCTATTTGCAGTTGCCAAGTGGCGAGTGGGCAAGTTTACATTAAATACAATAAATACCTGCCACAATTTATGCAACGTCAATGGGGTGGCAGGCAGGACGCCGTTGTGATAATGCACCTGGCAAAGGCGATATACATATTTAATGGCCTCCGGAAGCAATTCAAACTGCATACAAGATTTACCCCAATCGCTCATAGATCGCAAGGATTTAAACAAGACGTGAATAATGCTGTAGTTCAGCAGGGTCTGCATTAATTATTATCGATAGAATAAGTTAAAATGGGGTTAAGATAGTTCAGAAAAGGATTAAATAAATATGAAATTTAAAATAGAAAGCCAGATGTTGTCCAAAAGTTAATAGTTCTTGTAATGTTCTAGTATTTATAATACCCTAACAGTAAAATCCTTCTTATTATTAGCAGTAAATTGACTCTCTGATTTTGCGAAAAACTTTGATTTAAAATCCACATCTATTTTTTATAGAGATGTATCCCAAAAATAAGTTCGCTGCCTTCATAAATACCAACATTAAAAAAAGCAAAGACCCAAATTGAAAACGAACCTCGTATATATTAAGCACATTCAATATTCATAGAGTGCTTAACAACTTTACGCTTTGGCAAAGGAATCAACTGACATATCATAAACATGTTTCACACGTTCCCAGCCAAAGCTCTCCGCCTCGCTCCTGCTCCATTTCCGCCCCTTCGGCTGATGGGAACCCCCAGCCCAACCCATTCATCCATCGATGACTGTTTATCGATGATGTGCAAATTAAATTTTCCAGTGCAAGGGCGGGGGCTGCGGCGGCTTTGCCAATTGAAGAGGGCGTGGCTCGGCTGTCTGTCCGGACTGGACATTGATGGAAGCACTGCGCACGTGTCACAGACCGCAATCGAAAATATTTTTACACTTCAAAATTATGGGGACTGGCAGTGGACAAACAAACAAATAAATAAATAGAGCTAACGGAAAATTGCGGCTGCCATGGAAGGTGATGAAGGGGGCGGAAGGCGGAAAAACGTCGATGAGTTGGCGAATTTTGCGAAAATTGTATAAATTCATAATGATATACTAGATGGGGACATACTGCACCAAAATCCTTAACAAATTGTTGGAAATGTAATGGGCAAATAACTTAACCAAATATAAACTGAAAAGCAACTTAGTTAGAAGACCAACCACATGGGAGTTAGGAAGCTAGAAAGGGCACGGTAAGTGTTTGTTAAATGTTTGGAATGTTTATTTCCTTTTTCTAACCAGCTCTTATTTTACTTGTTGTAGAGCTTTGTTTTTAATGTTGCAGCTCACTTTGACATACCCTAGAGGTATAAATTGGTGTTGTGTGAACTTTAGTTTGGACAAGGCAAGAGTTTATGGTAGTAAGTTATTTATAAAAAAATAAATTTTGATTGCACGACTTAAATAATATACTATACTAAAAATAGTATTAATATATATTTTATTTCTTTTTAAATTATTAATAAAACACACCGAAATAGGTAACTTAATAGTTTAAAGTTAAGATCTTACTAACAGTACCCTGATAAAAAATATAAATTTGGATTGCACGATTTAAATAATATACGATACTATAAATAGTACGAATATATACTTAATTTCTTGTTAAATTATTAATAAACCAGTGCGAAATAGGTAACTTAATAGTTTAAAGTTAAGATCTTACTAACCGTACCCTGATAAGAATTTGCTGAGAATCTGTATCCAAATCTTTTTGATCTAAAATTTTGAGAAAAATTAACGAAATTCGGAAATAATTCAATGATGGGGACTAAATTTTAAATTCTTAAAATCTCCCTTCAAAGAAATATAAGAAATCTGCTAAACTGTTAACCTAATTTGTTTTTAAAATATATATGTAGATTGCATTTAAAATTTTTTGAAGGATAACCTATTTCTTAAGGACTTAAAATTCTATAAGTAAGTTTTCCTTCGGTGTTCCATTGTGTAAATAATTCAATTTTTAATCCAACTTTTAAGAGCATTAGATCCTAAACTTAGATAGTTTTTGTTTTGAAATATCATACATATAATATACAATTTTTTGCAGTCTAAAAGACAAAGGAAATTTAAAATAATGAAATATAGTCCATCTATTCTAGAAATATACAAACTTGATATCCATAAGCTAATAGATAAATGAACTATTTACTATTAGTAAGGGTTAAATTATTATTATTACTCCAGATCCCGCATGCTATAGTCACAATTATAAAACCTACAGCATATCCAGATTTCGTGACATCCCTAGCCACGTTCCAACTCAGCCACATGGCCTGCCATTATATTGTTGACTGGCTTCCCCCCTAGTTTTTCCATGCGTAACTTTTGTTTGCCTAAGCCACGCTTAAGCATTGGCCTGTGCGTGCGGCAAGGCAGTATTAGCATCTACTCCTGGGCCTCAGTGTGTGGATGCTGGTGCGTTTGTTTGTGGCTGGCTTAATCCTTTCATTTTCATAACTCGTCATAGAATGTAAACAAGATTAAGTTAGTTTCTGTGCTGCTCAAGTGGCTTTCGTTGGCCCGGCACAGCTAGGGTTCTGGTTCTGGCCAGGACATAAGGATATGCAATATGCTGGGAACGGGACGGGCCACTGTGGCTGCCCACAACAAGTCCACCAAGTGACTGTTGCAATTGCTTCTGTAGCCCTTGCTCTTGTTGTCCTTGCTGCTGCTGCTACTGCTGCTGTTGGTGCTGTTGCTGCCTTTCTACTAAGCTTGGTAAAAGTTTTCGTATTAAAAAGTTGGACGTAAGGATTTCACAAAAGCTTCCGCCGCATTATATTGAGAGCTGATTTTGAGGATGCCCTTTCCAAGTGCTCAGCCAACCAACCACTGGCCGAACTCCCGCATCCGGCCAACGGGCCAACCATCAGACTTGCAACGCCTTCGTCTTAGCCTTGGATTTCTCGTCTGATTGCCCAAAGTGACATTGCAGTTGTTGTTGTTGTTTTTGTTGTGTACATAGTTGGCAGCACTAATAGTAATTAAAGTTATAGCAAACATAAATTTATATGCAGATTCAAGTTTGCGGAGACCCCACACCAGCCATCAATAAGCTAATGAAGTTGGTAAAACGACAGAGAAGCGGGAAGGATTTTAAGTAAAATAATGAGAGGGTTGTTAGGGTTATTTAAGGGGTTTAAATAAAAATATTTATTAAATATTTCTTACACAGTATTCCCTTTGACAGTTTAACAAATAACTTTCTAGCTTTAATTTTAGTAAAATTTACGACTGAACAGTAAAAGTAAGCTTCATAATTAACCGAAAATCAAACTAAATATTCATGTAATCATGTCAAAACGAATATCCTGTCAAATCTTTACCTAAAATTCACAAACACGCCAGTCATATACCCAAAATATAATATAACAGCAACGAAGCATCGAAAATTCACCAGCAAATTCACAAAATGGCAGTGCAAATTATTTGACAATTTGATCCCATCATAACAAAAACAATTCGGGCAAGATATCCAAATAATTGGATCAAACGGAGACATATCAACCTACTTTCTTAGCCCGGACACCACCCGGACCCTTGAGCTAAACTCATTCGGTTAACACCTCCGTTCCGTCGTTCACCCATAGCCAGCCACCTTACGCACTCTGAATTGTAATTAAACTTATTAGAATTGCATTTTAAGCACATTTGAAGTGAAGTCGCAGAGTTAATCAATAAATTAAACATTTGGCAGGGAAAGAGAGAGAGAGATGGAGATCCTTGGAAGGGCCCTTGCATAATTGCGTAGGCGTAATGTTTGTTTAGTTCAATTCGCAAAATATGTACACATGCATGTTTAAATAGGGATATTTAATGCAAATCCTGGCAAAAGTGAATAGAGGCAACTGTGCAAAACCTAGCACACAGACCGCACCAAATAATCAAGTTTTGTTTTGCCGCTCGATTGCGATTTACCGCAGGGACCAGCTCGGCAAACCTCATCCTCATCCGTCTCAGTCTCTGTTCCAGTCTCAAGCCGCTTTCCGAGCTCATCATCTGAGCAAGTCTGGTCTGCCACGCCCACTTACAGCAATTTGTGCACATCGGCATACATATGTGAATTTCCTGTAATAGATCTTGCGGCAAACATAAACTGCATGTTAAATGCCTTTGCCTCGAGGACGAGGACTAAGCTGGGCCTGGAGAGGCGGTGTGCGCTCGCTCGCTCGCTCGCTCGCTCCTCCTGATGAGCTCAATGGTTTAATGCATCTGAATATATGCATGTGGGCGGTGCGTGCGTCATGCTCAAATGATAAATTGTTTCAGCCAGGAGCAGGGGGGATGACTGGGAGTTGTGATGCCGGGGATAACAGACAATGCACAGTTGATGCCACACAATTTACACATATTAAGTAATGCTCCCGGTAACTAGTCTATCAGTGCGTATATCAGCCAGAGAGGCGGTTCAATTGGGGCCATGTGTATCGATGGGGGCCACACACTTGGACAAATTGCAATGAGATGGTCGAAATATCTTTGGAGAGGCAAGGATATCTTTGCCCATCTGGAAGATACTCAAATGGAACGATGGTTAGCATTGGCTTCCAGGTGAGAGGCTGGATATTTTAAGGGATTTTAATCAGTTTCGAATATGTTTGTTATGGCAAGCGAATTTCTATACCTTAGTATAACTATGTCCTTCCTTTTTTCCCCTTTAATATATCATTTTATTGATTCCTTTTCAATAGCATATAAATTTTAAAATTAAAATTACTTTCAATACGTTTTCCCCTTCGTTCATCCTTCTTTAATTGCATTTTTTTTTATTTCTACATATGCCTGCACTTTGTGCACTTCTCCTTGTTACCTATAAATTGTGGCATTCTTTGTGGGGCAGCCGGAAATGTATTTTTGATTTAAAATGCGTAAAGCACTGGCCACGTTGCGTATACGCAGTGTGAGCCGATTGCATCGTGTGTGCATCCCAGTCCCACACTGTCTTCCGCCTGTTTGGCATTTTATATTCCACTCGCTCTCTCACATATCCGCCCAGAGGGAGTTGAGCCGGAGTGGGACTGCTTCTCCTTGTCGTTCCTAGGGCGATGCATGTCAAGTGGAAAATTAAGATTGATTACGGCAGATAAGCCGTTGAATTTACAACGAATTTAATTGATTGCATGTTTACTCGCCTGTGTGCGAGGGTGTCTCTCTCTGAGTCTGTGTGTGTGTGTGTGTGTGTGTGTATGACACGTCAGTCTTCAAGTGCAACCTGTCAATAGCTTAGATGTCGAAAGCGGTGCCAGTGCAATTTAATTGCACGGCCAGTCAGTAACGAAGGCTATTGCTTTCCGTTTGACAAAGGTCCTTTACCCCCTTACGCCTCAGTGGCTCCGGCAATGAAATGCTTGTTAGGCGTCTCGCAAAAAGCTGCAAGGCGTCACTTTTTAAAAAGGAGCTTCGGTAATAAGTCGTCCAGCATCGCAGACATTTTCTAAACTCCGAACTGGCAACTGGCGCTGCGTCATGGGTAGCAGGAGCAGGTTAAGTTGCATCAGCAATGCGGAGCGACTGAATTTGCGGTTCTCACTGCGGTTCTGGCACTCTTATCACCCGGAAAGGTATTCTTTGATAGGGAACGTTTTTGTAACTGGTCCTAAATGTATAAGATAAAATTTAATAATATTTTAATTTGATTGGAAATCTACTGAGATGGATGTTAAATAAATAAAATAGTCATTGCTGATTTTGCATTTTAATAATAGTAGTTATGGTTCCTAAGAAACACATTTTTGGATTGTAATTGCCTTTCAAAAATGTAGTTTTAATTTTTTTATATGCTAGTCATATGTATTTGCTTACTCGGAATTGTAGAAAATTTCTATATATCGATACTGATTTGAAATTTTATACAAAAAACGATGTATAAAATGGTTTTTATCGAAAATATCGATAAATTACTGTGCAATGGGCTGCTTTTCAATATTTTTCGATAAGTTTTTATATGTTTTTCTTACATGGCCAATTTTGTATACATAAACTTTTGATATATTAAAACTTAAGTAATATTTTATATGATATTAAGCACGATATATCAAATTTCCTCTCGATAAATGTACATTTATCCTTAGTACATACCTTAAAATATGACACATGCATAATAATCCTAGTTGCTCAAGTTTAAAGTCATTTTGAAATTCATTAAGTGAAATTCTATCCTCAAAGACAACGCTGTTCCAGCTTTCCCCTCCAAACAGTCACTGCCTGCTCATTTTCTGGCATAATAGACTCGCTCCTTTGTGCTCAACTCCTAATTATCCCATACTGAACCCTAATAGGGTATCGTTAAATTCGATCTATTGACGTCGCATTTCTTTGGAGCTGTGTTCGTATGCCTGCGTTCCTTGCCGCTGCCACCGCTCCCACCGCTCGCCAAGCTTGGATGTCGTTGCTTTTGTGTGGTTGGCTGCTTGTTATGCCATTTTATACTTGGCGTGTTGGAGCAAATGTTTATGTTTGTTTACTTATGCATGCGTGCGAGTGTCAACCTCACCCTCGTCGCTCCACCAGCCCCAGTCCCGTCCATTGTGCAGGGAGGGGTGTGTGGGAGCGTGTGATATCTGCAGTTGTATATGCCAGTATATGTCGCAGTTCTGTGCGTATGTGTGGCTCATTTCAATAACAAAACCAAGCTCGACTCACTTGTTACCACAACTGACGCACTAAACTGAAAATATTATGCAGGAGACAAAACAAGGCGGAAACTGAGAACTGCGACCACAATTCTTCGCTCCGATGACTCTGTTCCCAGCTCCTCTCCGCACAGGCTTCCCCCTCAAGACTTTGCCAAGTGCTCAGTGACGGCTAATCAGGGCTGTGATAGGCTTCCTTAATGCAGGCTAATGCAAATATTGTGCGAATATCTCGAATCAATTGGAATTAAATTTCCCGCACAGCTGGACTGGACTAGGGACCAGAACCAGGAATGGGCGACAACTTAAAGTTCTGCAATTATGCCAGACAAGACCAGAGGGAGGGAGCGCTGCGTGGACATTGGGTCTTATCTTGGCCAAGCAAAAGTTTGCCCCTGGGAGGCACTTTGTACCTGCATTTGTCACAGAATTTATGATGTCCGTGTGCGCCCTGTTGGGGGGCAGGCTGGAGCAAAGGGAGCAGGGAGGAATGCTGGAAGCTACTGCAATTCTAGGGGAAGGTTAAGTGGCATGGGGACGACAAACGATGCCGCTGCAAAATTTCGATTCGTTTGCTGCTCACTGGGCTTTATCTAATAAAATCTAGAGTGTTTAATCCTTTGCACTCGACTGCCGTTGTTAGAGGTTCAGAATTTCCGCATTTCTGCATTTGGCTGCCTCTTTTCCAGCTAATTCGACGGCAGTTTTGACCTTTCGTTTAAGGTGGAATTTTAAATGCATGGCAATGTCCTTTATGTTCATTTCCTTGCAAGTTTTAGGTAGCCATCCCATAAATATGATTACTAGAAAGTTCAAGAAATCTAATAAAAATTGCCTGAAGGCCGATTAAGAGACTTTGGTCAGGTTTGGTAAGCTTCTTTAGGTTCCTTCGTCTATCTAGAGAGCAGTTGTGTTCTGAAAAGAATGAAGTGTGTTGTCGTTTTCTTAAAGATTAATTAACCCTTTTTTGCACGTTTAGAACATGAATTTACCCGTTGTTTTGCGAAATTGTTTTATCTTATATCTTTATCTCTTTTAAAAATATTATTAATTATTTACAAATAAAACATCACATTCATTACAATTACTTTAGAAAAAAGGACGTGTCCCAAGCTATTAACTTTGGCCTTTGAGATGAGTTCAAGAATTCTTTTCTCCACTCTTTCGATAATCCCAGAAATTGCCTCACTTATCCAGCTAAAAAGGACATTACACCCAAAGAAAAACGATTTATATACCTTATTTAATGTTTAAATATTTTACATTACATTTAATGATTAAATAGATAATCAAAAGGACAAAAAAGGCTCACAAAAAGTATAAGGGCATGCAATTTTAATTATTTAAAAAGTTAAGTTATCTTATCATGACTAAAGAAAAGTTTTCTGCATTTTTTCCTTCCAATTTTCCTTGATGCAGCCACAGTTCAGTGAGCGCCAGGTCCTCAAGAGCATTCGGTCGGCTTTCGACTCCATTTTTGATTCCTTTGTGCCATCTTTTAAGAATTCATTTCGCCAGTGAGAAGGCTTTTCATAGTGGAAATGGGCTATAGAGTGGAAAAGTAGTTGGCAGTCGGCATCCAGCAGTTTGCAGTTTGCAGTCTCCAGTCGCTAGTCGCCAGTCGCCATTTGGTGTTTGCTAGCCGGAGTCCTAGCCACTCGATCAAATTACTTATTGTAGTCGCGCCGCAGGATGCAGGATAAAGTGACACAAATACAGGGCAGAGAGAACACAGAGCATGAACGAGACCGAGAACGAGAACGGAATTGCCTCTGGCCAGGTGGAAGAGTTAGCCATTGCTGCTCCTATCGCCTCGCTTGGTCGCCTGCCGCGCTCTGTATTTGCCCGATTTCCCCGACCCTCGAAGGCTATAACTTTGGAGCCAAGCAATGCTGCAGATTTGGCCAAGTGGAAGACTAATCTCGGAATCCGCACCAGCGGGAAACTGAGGTGTGAGTGATGGTTGGCTGGTAAAAACTTTGAACAATGGCAGTAAGAAAGTTCTATTTTTTGTTCTTTCCCAGAAACTAGTACCGTGCTGGTGGGCTTGTCAACTGCGAGCGTTACGAACAGCGAAAGGCATTTTCCTGGCCAGCGGGTGGTATGTCCCCGAGAACGGATTTCCCACCTCGGCCTCAGCAACGGGGCGTGAAAACAGAAGACCAGAAATAAACGCGCTTGAAGTAGAGCCGGGTGAACAGTTTCCGTTGTTTCAGCGTTGCTGATAGATTTTCCTGAACGATTTGCATTTCAGCATTTAAAGCTGCCTAGCTGCTAGCAGAAAGAAAGGACACACCCTTGACCAGACAAATAGCTGAGGACCAGAGTGAGGCTTAGCCTTGGGTGGCTGTCAAGTTGAGTTCACTCGGCGGCGATGGCGGCGGCGGCGCCCGTAAAGTGTCTGAAGAGGGTAGATTAGCTAAATGTTTGGGCGGGCTAGTGTCCTGGAAGAGGACTAATAAGATGAGAGCAGCGGGTTGAAGCTTAAACGAGAGCAAAGATACAATACAATATCTTTAAAAGGGGTTTTTGAGTGTTGAGTAAATTAAAGGAAAGCTAAAGCATTCTTATATATATATATATAAGAGAATTCTCGGACAAAGGAAAACCCTAGTAGTCTCAATTTATTCCTCAAAGGAAATTAAACAATACATTTATTAATTGTTTCATTCCTTTCAACAACTTTCCCATTCAGGGAACCGCAATAGCTACGCTCATATGTAGGCAACATACATATATTGTAATATTTATAATACTTTACACATTTTACAGCTTCCCTGCTAAGCTCATAGCCATCGCCATCGCAATCGTAATCGGAATTCGCTATCGCATTGCCATCTCCTGATTGCCTCCCCCTGCACATGTCATCCAGCAGGCTCTGGCCAGACTCCTATGCCCCTTGCCCTCTGACAGCAAGCCCCATGACGCAGTTCACCCTCCGTGGCTTCCGCAACGATGTCCCCAATCCAATAAATTTACAATATGCTGGCATTTAAGTTTGTTTTGTACTCTTTCCCCAGCACAAGGGAGTGGGTGTTGTGGTTTTGTGATTATTTTTGATACTTTTCCACTTGATTAAATTATAAATAAAATTGTAGGAGTACAGAAAACTAAGTTAAAATAATTTGTTGGTTTGCCTGCTGAATTCTCAATGAATTTAAATAAATTAAGTGATGCGAGAAATATATGCCAACTATGCCCACTTATTAACCGAAATGGGCCACGGATAATTAGTCTGGTGATCATTAATTATCATCTGACTGAGCTACTGGTAAGGGTATCGTGTGTTCGTTGGCGTCATTAATTTTTGCTCGATTTTTGCTGTTGTTGCTTCTCAGCACGGCGGCTGCTGTCGATATTTTACAGCCCGTGGCGCAGAAATTTATGTTTGCGCCTTTGCGCCAAGTCAATGAATTGCAACAAATTTCGCTTGACTCCCCTTAACTACCATCGCGTATGTCCCTGGCCTCGGCGTCCCTGATCCACCTTGCGGCTTGTTAGGCGGCATTTATTCATTTATTTATCGCGCGTTGCCTTGACAGTGTAATAAAGACACAAATGTGCGGGGTGGCGGGGTGGTGGGGTGGCGGATTCCGGGGAGAGGTCAGGTGTCGCCTCTGCCTCTCTGTGTGTGTGGTTAAAATTTTTTAACTCCATGGGGGAAGAGGGAAGGGAGAAACGATGTCGGCTCATTCGGATTTATGTTGTGTTACGGATTTTTGTGGCCTATAAATCGTAATTACTTTAACGCGACTAAATGAGTTTTGGCCAGAAGGCATTAGGCCTCCGGCTTGCCATTTATTGTAGCCATTTCTTCTTTCTTTACCCCTTGTTGTTGTTGTTGTTGTTGTTGTTGCTCTTGTAATGGCCGTAATTAAAATTGGTTGCCTTCATAATGTGATTGGCTTGGCTGGCTTGGCTCTAGGACCCTCTAGCCCCTCAGTTGGATTTTAATAAAAACCCATATATCAAGAAGAAAAAGCGTCGAACATCTTGCAATTTATAGCCACAGCAACCGGAAAGCAGGTGGGGTTCGTGTAGTAACCCAGCTGAGTGAGTTGGAAAACTTTTGCTGCTCTTTGCCAAACTGCCACGGCATCTCCACTCTCCCCTTTTTGATCCACTTGCCACTAAACAAATTCACACGACACGAAACATTGCACACGGCCCGAGGGTCGATGGAGGACGAGAGCCGGGAAACACTTCAAACCACTCAACTCGTCATAGACTAAATACTTGTGAAGCCATTCGGTGGCGGGGCGAGCGGCTGGGTCAGGAGGTGGCGCCAATGGCAAATAACATTTTGCAAAATCGGCCGCAATTGCCAAACTAGCCAAATTAGAGAATATGCAAATGCAAGCAACATTCACACGCTGTGACTGTGTGATGGCAGTCGAGTGGCCAGAGGCGGGCAACTCTGCGTTTCGAGATGGAGCGACCAGTGATGGGCGAATGACAACCCAGACTTGACTTTAGGATTGAATGGGAAATTATTTCCCTTAATTAAAATGGGTCTTTAAACTGGGCTCCCTTTAAATTTTTGTTTTTTGTTTTGTTTCTTTGTTTTTAATAAAGCAAAATATACATTAATTATCTGCTTTAGATATTAAATCTCAAATTAACTTTAGAAAAGATAAACAAAAAAATGTAAGACCCTGAAAACCTATTTAAAAAATTATACAACGTTAAAAGAAAGAAATTTACTCTAAGTTCGGTGCCTTAAAAATTGCATTGCTTACTCTTAAACACATTTTTAAAGGATATTTAAATATATTTAATATTACAAAGTATTTTCCAACAATAATTATTAAATTAACTGAACAATCGGCCACATCAACTCATCTCTAGCCATCAGATTGACCATTGTTGCTGTCGTAATCATAGTCACAGTCGTCGGAGTGCCCATCATCGTCGCCATAATCATGATCACCAGCCATAGCAATCGACAGACGGCATCTCATCGACCTCTCCTCTTAAACGACAAGCCGGACAAATAGTTGGCAGCTCAGAGGAGCTGCCGGACCAAGCTCACAGACACACAAACACATACATACATACATTGGGGCAGACGGAGCAAGGATACGGAAATAAATGGAAGGCCAGGACCCCGGCCCCTCCATCAAAATCCGCACGAAGCCAAAGGTTTATAACTGGCTGCTGTGGTTCGTTTGTCGTCTTAATCGAGAAACTGAAAACCGAGAAAACTCCTCTTGGTCAGCATCCATTTGGGTTTTCTCCAGCCCGACTTCCGGCTGCTGTTGACGTGTCGGCCAACCGAGACTAACTAAAACAGCAAACACATTGACTAATCATTAAATAGAGGCGACATTACCGACAAATTGTACAATTAAAATCAAATTGAATTAAAGTCGCCAATTCAAACAAATTAATTTGAATTTACCAAATTTGACATTCAAATTTGTTATTTATTACTATTTGGTTGTAAGTTGAAAGAGGGCTAATTTTTTAGGATGATTATGAAACTAATTAACTAAAATTAATTGAAATTTGTGTAATAAATATTGAAAGTACAACTACAAATGATTGCTTAAACTATAAATTTATATTTGTTGATCATAAACTATTGAAAGTGTTGACTTTTGCTAAAATAAAGCCATATTTTTAATGACTAAAGCAATAAATAAACGTTATATACAGGTAGTGAGAATAATAAATTAAAGGTTGATATAAAAATGAAATGTTTGTATTTATTGTACATAGTAAAACCCAATTACTGGTGATTATTAAAATGTACGCATAGATTTTTAAAATACGGAATGAGCAAAAGTTCAAGTTAATTTCAGTCTTTTTAAACAAGAATATAAAAATCTTAAATATAATTATATGACTAAAATTAGAATACATTTTCTACGCATTCTCAATGTTCGTAGCTCAAATTATTTTGAGCTGAAAAAGAGTTAAAGAGTTGCCCAATTTTTTGTATTAGTGGACCCGTTGCCTTCCATCTATTTCATGGATCTTGCCGTATGTTTTTAGCGGCTTTGGTTTACTATTCGTCTGCCACTGGCCTTATCCTTCCAGCGTCGTCACAGCTTAAACAAAGGACGCGGGGACATTTGTAGGGCTGCATGTGTTCGGGCTCGGCAAATCGGTTTATTTCCCATAAATCCCTGGCCCCATGGCCCTGGCCTTTGGGGCTGCGTCTCCAGGAGCGGTTGAGCCATGGGGCAGGGGCAGGGGCAGGGGCAGAGGCAGGATGAGCACAACCACCGACAGACACGCGATTGCATTTGGGTATTGGGGATTAACGTTGCTGAAAATGTTAAAACGAAATCCGTTCGTATGCTGCTGCTGCTGCTGCCGCTATGCTGTGCTCGTTGAGGCCCTTGTTCAAACTGTCGCTGCTTACAACACCAAAAACAGACGGAGTGGAACCGAGTCTACAAAAAAATGACAAAAAAGCATTTGTAGCCATAAAAACACTGCAATTTGTATTTGAAATTGCCGCAAAATCCCAGCAGTAGCAGCAGCAGCAGCAGCGGTGGCAGCGGCAATCGCAGGAAAAGTCCTGCCCCAGGACCAAGCCCAAGCTCAGGCCCAATCCCAGGCCCAGTCGACACAGCAGTTCACTTGAGTATGAATATGTATGGAATCGACGTTGTCGACGTAGTTGCCAGCTTGTCTGCCTGTTCTGTGGAGCAACTGCAGCATCAGCACCAGCACCAGCACCAGCACCAGCATCGGCATCCACATCACAGCGACATCAAATCCATGGGGCGTTGTTTTTCCACGAGACTTTACTTCAATTGGGAAATGGGAACAGCACGCGTTTTGAAGCGGCGCCGGTCGCCCCAAAGGTAAAGAAGCAGGAGGTGCAGGCTTAACCTCTGGGGGTCTATTTTAAAATCGAACAGCGGAAATAATAAATGCAAATAACAATTAATAAAAAAATGTATAGAAAAAAAGGTTTTATTTAAGTATTAAGCTGTTTAGCTTGAATTTATTTAAACGAGTATTAATAATATAAAGTCAAGTCTTAATTGGTTTTTACTTTTTTTTATAACATTTTTAGAATATTAAAACTATTTTCATTTAATTTGTTATGGTTTCTTGTAAGTCCTTGCTTTCCATCAAGGGTTAATAACACAATTTCTGATTGTTTCAATCGAAATTTGAGTAGAATTTGGCGCTTCGCAGCTGCTGCTGGTTCCCTGTTTCGAAATACAAAAACCGCAAACAATAAGCTGATCCATTGCAGCGGGTGATGCGAGTGAGGAGCCTGGAGCCTGACACGCATGTTGAGCATTAGAAGGACGAGGGGTTGAAAGGCAGTTGGCAGGGGATGCTGGGGAGAAAAGCTGGGCAGACCGCAATCAATATTTTATCAAAGCGAAAGACGCAGCGAAAGCTCAAACTGCACAGACGCTGGCTCCTCACAAATTTCTCTCTGCCACTATTTTCGTACACCTCGTACTTGCAGGGATGTCGTTTAATATTTGTTTAAATTTTTATACTAAAAAACCAAATTCAAGGGAGGATATAAAGTCCTAGTGGAGTTTTTTGTGTCTTTAAATTGATGGTAAATGTTTATTTTAGCTCACGAAAGCTCAAAAATTATGATAGTTTTAAATAGGATGTTGTTAGTTGATAAGTTTCAGGAGTTCCTAGAATTGTATTCAAACAAGTAAAACAGTATGTCATGGTTTTTAAATACTATAAACTTTTTCAGCTAACTTTGTTTAGCATTCAATTAAACTTTAATAGTCTTTACAAATTTTAAACCAACTAATAATATAAATTTATTTTAAGCACCTTTATGCTTGGCATAAATAATTAATTCTCCAACTGTTTGCTTAAAATGTCTCGTCTTTGAATATATCAAAGTCGGTCCGAGATATTTTATAGTCGAGACACTTCTGTGTGCTTTTCCATGTTTCAACAAAGAGTGAAAGCCGGGGCTATTTACTATTCATGCTAAGCCGTGGCGTGTGCAAAAGAAAAACTGCAAACAATGAAAAGCGAAGCACATGAAAAGCCCGAGCCAAAGAAACAGAGCCACGGACTGGCAGCATGAATAATACAGAAATCAAAGCGCGTCGCTGCAAAACCTAGCCCAAAGTCATAAAGGGATGCGGGATGCAGGGCTACGAGTATTGGGAATCTCTGAACACAGTAAGGACGAGAAAGGATGTCCGAGGATGAGACCGGGACGGACAGAGGCGTTGGGCAAACTTTCATTAAGCTGCTTGAGCAAATTCGTTAATAAATGATTGCGAAACGCAGCCTGGCAATGTCATCAATCATATTGCAATCAATTAATTTGCCCTGCGGCCGAGCAGATACAGGAAGCGGAAAAGGGTCAGGACACTGGGTATCCGCATTCGAATTTCCCATGCACGTCCAAGTCAATTGCATTGATTCGTTTCTAATTCTGGTTCGTGTTCCAGCCAGCTTCGCAAAATGTCCCAAAAAAAAAAAAGCCAGAGAGAAGAGAAGAGCCGAAACAGAAGTAGCTGGGACCCGACTACCGGGTCTGGGCACTCTCGCCTGTCATCTGCAGCACATAACACAGCGTCAATAAACAATTTTGACAAAAAGAAGAGTTCCAGGGACTGAGAGAAAGATGCTGGAGATCTGTGCCTCCTATAGGCTATCCATTGCCGGAACCAGTAGCACATACCGCGTTGTCCTGGTTACCTCCGTGTGTGTGTCTCTGGGAGGTAGAGTTGATTAACTCTTTGGACCAAAAGGTGTCGCAGTCCCTTCAAGTCCTAGCTCACTCAGTGCCACCCAGGCACTGGGCACGTCCAGAGGCAAAGGACATCTGCCTACGAACTGTTTCTCATTTGGTAGTCAAAGCGACAGACAGACTAAGGGGCTAAGGGCGAAAGTGAGCAGGTAAGAGGAGCGTTTACAGGACTCTCTGCAACGTGCAATGTGCACTGTGAATGAGCAAAGTTTTAATTGGCAATGTGGAAGGGCGAGAACAATTGATAAGTTCGCTTTTGTGAAATTATTGACAGCCGTCGGCGAAGGGTTAAGCTCTAAAAATGTCGCCCAGTTGGAGTTGTTAATTTAAGGACAATAGGTAATCCGGCTCGAAGGACCATTTGTGTGGAGAGATACCTGATCTCTCCTCTGAAATCTCTAACCTTTCATATACTCAATGGTTTTTATTTTATGGCATCTTAAAATTTCTCTAGAGAACTTCAAGTATTACAGCACTTTCCCATCTCGATCGAAACTGAATGCAACCCCAAATGTTGTATGCCAACGAGGTAAACTTTTTCCCACCGATTACCAAACTTTCTCATTCCCCAAAATCGGATTCAAAAACTGTGACTGCCTGCTAATCCGATCCGAGCCCTCAAGCTCTTCATTTAACTCGATTCCAGCCCAGAGCCCTTGCATTATTCAGCTCATCCCTCGCCCTTCTGGGGGCCTGGAAGCTGGTAGCTGCAACCACTGACCAATTCGCCGGCTTGTTGACCTGTCCGCTTTTGTTTAGCCATCCCCCATTTCCATGCTCCACTCGAGCCATTACCGAGAACCGCAAAAGTTTTTAAGCCCAGTTCTGGCTGTGAAAATTATAACTGCCCAGCCGACTTCCAACTGCTGACTGCTGACTGCTGACTGCTGAACTGCCACAAACGTCCTCATCGCTGGCTAAGCCCCGGTGCCCTCACACTTACTCACACACATGTGCACACGGAGGCCGAAAATTTTGGAGAGACCCTCCTCTTGCCGAAAAAAAGTAGGCTAATGCCACTTTCGAGTAGTTTGGCCGCAGAGTCTCGCTTGTGAAGTGTGTTGGCTGCAAGTGCACTTGTTACCAATTAAGCTAATCCGTCAGATAATTAGTAACATAACACACACGCACACATACACACAGAGAGCCGGGAAGGAGAGTCCTTCAGTCCTGGCAGGCTGCTGGCTCCTGGCTCCTCGTGCACTTCCTCTGCTGCTGCTGCTGCTGCTGCAGCCTCGGCACATGCAATTTATAGCCGCACGTGGTTGTTGCATGTATCACGTGACACTTGATTTCCGGCGCAGTTGGTTTGCCCCCCTTTTCCGACCACGCCCCTGTCTCGCCCTTGCTGCTTGCATTGCTTTTCTTTGCGACTTTTCTAATTTGGACGTTGGCACAACATGCAATGCCATCGTCAACGTCGTCGCGAAAATTTGTGGCTGCCACCTTATTAAAAGCGCCCAGTAGTAGCTGAGCCTCAGTCTTCGCCAGACAACACAACACAGGGAGTTTTGCACTGTAAGAAAAATTAAGCTAGAATGGGAAGTTTATGTCATCAGAGTTCCCTTTTAATTTAAGTTTTAAACTAAAATAAATTAACTCTGTTAAAAAGCTTCAATTATTTGTCTCAACCTGCTTCCTGTCTTGTAAATTTATTGTGAAAAAGTTCAACTTTTAGATTTAATGAATTAATTTGGCATTTTTGCTCTCATTTTGAAAATGTCCTTAAAGCTTGTGCGATCCTTTATTTGTGTGTGTGTGTGTGTGTGCAACTTCTGGTGCTGTGCTACCAATATAGCCCCATCCCAAAACTACCTCTGCCTCTATGTATATATTCCAGGGCCACTTTTCGTCTTCGTCAACCTCTCTCTGCCTGCCGCTGCTGTCACACTGCTGTTGCAGTTGCAAATTGGCTGGCAAATGTCGTTGGCTGCTTTTAGGCTGGCTTATTAAAATTTCAACGTGTTCATTTGCCTGTAAGTCACCGGCAGTTGGGGCCAGGTGCGGATCCTTGGATCCTTGGGATTTCTCTCGGCAACAACTAGTTTGTGTTTGATTTTTGCCTGACTGCCACACATGGCAGCATTTTCAACTCTCAGCGCTCCTCTCATCTCCAGTTTTGCAATTCGTTAACCCGAGCAGTTGTCGCCACGTGGAATGGAGGGAACTCTTACTCGGAGGAATTAGGGAAAACTATTGAGTTGAGTGAGTTTCGAGTTGTTTGGGTAACTTTTTCATAAATAAATCGTATGGGATTTTGATTAAATAAACGTGTTATTATTTTGTAAAAGTATTAGAAAAAAATATGGAATATGGAAACTCGAAATTAAAAGAAAAGTTTCAAATCTTCGGCAAATTTAATGCGTAGTCAAATGTTAATTCCTTTAAAAAGTTTAACATGCTTATATAATTTATTAAAATAGTTTATTTTAGTTAGAAACAAGTTTTTAAGCCCTGAACATAATTATTGAACTGAATACTCAACTCAAAATATTTTATTTTAGTTAGAAACAAGTTTTTAAGGCCTAAAAATAATTATTAAAATGAATACTCAACAATTTTAGTTATAAATAAGTTTTAAAAGCCTGAAAATTATTATTGAAAAACAAAAACATGACCTAAAATCACATTATAATCGATTTACTACTGGCTCTCCTACAAAGTTGACATTATTTTCCCTCACCTCTCCTTTATTACCTGGCACAGCTTAAAAGCCACTCCTTTTACAATCCTCTGAGAACATTGCTCTAATTTGTTTCTAAGTGGACTCCCTCCGCTGCCTCTTCCCATTGCCACATAATGGCTAATTAAATCGCTTGAATTACAAGCCAACAATATTAAAATATTACAATATAAACTTTTCTTAACAGAACAGATTTTCGGCCAACAACAATACAAATGCGGGTGAGGCTACAGGAGAGATGGAATCGGAGGTAGAGTCCTCGAAATCGAGGACGGGGCCCAAAAATATTTCCAGCAGAAACTTTTCACATTAAATAAAATACAAAATGCCCATTAACAGTTCGAGTGGATAAACTCGGTTTTGCATTTCCACACACACACACACACCCACACACACTGGCACACTCGCACACAAACCGGAACAGCCCCAAACAAAAATTGAATTTTCGGTTCGAGGCTCAAACTCAAAAACTCGCGTATTGTGGAAAGGGGAGAGTGGAAGGGGCACAGGCAGGGGGCACTGTCAGGGGTTGTAGGGGGAAAATGATGGCAAAGCGTCGAAGGCGAATGCCACAGGAGCATTGTTGGCTCTGCTGCTGTTGTTAGCTGGTTTGGCATACAATAAAATACGAACCAGCGACAACAAAGAAGTACAAATTAAATCCCAATTGGAGTTGACCGCAAAATGGAAAAGACCACAAAATTATAACCACAACGATGTGGGCGACGAAGGAGCAGGGCGGAAGCAGTGCCAAAAGGGCAGGGGCAGGGCAGGGCAGGGCACCATTCACCAGCCACCAGAAAGCCCCACCAGCAGCTGGGAATCGAAGCTGGAGATAAGCAGCCGTGGGAGCAGAATCAGAGTCGGAATCAGAGCCAGAATGAGCGCGCGGCTCTACACTTGTTTTGTTTGAGGGCGTTGTGGCCTGATGTAACAACGGGCGGGGCAAAATGAAGCCCATTTTGGGGGCCGGGGGCCAACACATAGTTACCGCGCATCGTTTCATTTGGCCAATTGATCTGGCAATCGCCGTGGCTGCCAGTTAGTTGTGGCCCTTTATTTCTCTTTCCGCCTCAACGACCCGGGCGAAATTGATATTTATATATTTAACCCAGAGCTAACAATAAGCCAGGCCACCGCCGGCTCATAGGCCGTGCCAGGGCACACCGATAGATAGATAGACACACAGGGCGTATGCTTAATGTGGCTATATGACGTTGTGGATTTCAATTGATTGGGCGGTCATGGCAAGAAGATATCGTTGCTCCTTTGTGGGCTGCTATGCTATGCTTGAATTGAGTTGTTGTCTATTTTTGGATTACGGAAAGCAAGTCAGTCGGAGGCGGAATGCTGCTGGAGGATGTGATTACAACCTGCTGTTAGGGCGGAAGTAGCCTTAAGGACTGAATAGGGTATTTTTTGAAAAAACACATTGCCAGCAGGAAATACTCTCAATAAAATGAATTAAATATAGTTTGCAAAGCGTAAAAGGTTAAAGTTGATACTTGTACTTGTGCAATAAGAAGCTAAGAAAGCTATATGTCGCCATCTTTATATCTTAAGTATTGTAAATAAAAAATGGAAACTAGAATTTACCAATAAATTAATTGAAATAAATTGATTGAATGATTTGTCGGTGTCTTGGCAAGATTTAAGGGAAGGATTGGAATGATCAGAAGGGCTGAGACCTTTTTAGGAGCCCTAATTTTACATGTTTAAGGGTTGACTAAATGAAACAGTTTGCTTCTAAGTATTTAAAGTACATGTTAACATTTCTTATAAATAGTAATATTAGTTCTTTGACGCGGAATCCTTTAAATTTTATATTACTTTATCAATTCTTTGATGTAGTCTCGTTCAGTTATACACGATCTTTCTAGCAGTCGACTAAATGATTAATGGATCCTAGAAATAGCCATCAATCTACCACCAGATGCATCTATGCTAATAATCTCCTCCAGAAATAGGCTTATCAAGAGCATATTTAATGCTCAGTCAACAATTAGTATCGTCCTCGCCTCTGAATCCACTCTCCGCAGCACAATCTGAAACTGTCGGTTGCGTGGCCCACATTTATAATTAGCCAACAACCGATGGCCAATGGCAGGGGGCAAGGAACGACGGCGGCGACTGGGTAGCAGCCGGAGCAATTGCAATACAGACAAGTGCGACGCCTCGTATGGTAGCGTCAAAACTTGGGCCTATAAATCGTAGCGCCAAAATTTAAATTAAAACCAAATAAATTAAACGCCTTTCATTGAAGATTAATGGCCTTAAGGCGAGCGTGCTTCGTTCCCAGTCGGCGGAAGTGGTCTGGCTGTAGGGGGTTTAAGCGGGGCTACAGCCGCTCGCTCTCTCTGTACGCTTGACTGCGAATTTCATGGTTGATGGATTCTCCGTTTTCAGATTCTGAGCCACCGAATTCGCCTTAAATGCTCTCCACAGCCGCCTTCCATGTGCCGCAGCTCGGAACGGTGCTTTAAGGAGTGAAGCTGCCCAAAGACTATTACCACACGTACTCAATTCAATTTCATTCTTTAGTGAATTCAAATGGGTAGCCTTAGATCACGTCCTGCTAATCGTGGCTCCACACGAACATCCAGCGAGAGACACTTATGGTGTCTCGGTACAAGGAAGAGTGGGAATCGCATTGAAAACTACTCGCATCAAAAAGATATTACGCTAATAGGAGTCAGACAAAAGAAATGGCTAAACAGGGGGAAGGATTTAATGTTTTCTGAGGTCATTGACATGCCACAAACATCATTATTTAGGGAAAGTCATAGATCTATTAAGAACTTAAGCAGTGAGGATACAATTTGAATAACAAAATACAAATTCTTAATTTGAAATATACACTTAATAAGCTTTAAACCCACTGCTCGATTATAAGGTCTTTAAACCATTTGAGAGCAGAATTTTAATATTTAATTTCAGTTTGATATACAAATAACAAAAATTGAACAGATTTCGACCATTGCTCGTTGCAATTTCGAACCAATTTAATGGCTTTGGAGGCTACATAATAAAACAAATGTGCTAACAAATTTGTGCAGATTTTCAGCAAGAATTCCCCCGGCAATTTCGGTTTAACTGAAATGCGAGTAAAAAGGCCGCTGACAAGTGCAGTCCAATTGTACATTTCCCAAATGATAAAATATATTATATTGTGTGCTGGTGTGCTGCTTAAAACCCAACATTTTGGTACAGATCAAATTTCAATATACCAAAGTACCAAGTTTTGTTTGATTTAAAATTGTTTTCGTTTGGTTTTTGCCTTAGAACGAGTTTTTTGGGAAATTCGGGAAAGAAACACATCAACTCGGCTTCAACTAATCTCCTAAGAAAACATACTCTCTGCGGTATCAATATTCGGGGAACAATGTGCTTCTTAAAAATAGATTGCCAGCCCATTAAGTTTTGCACCAGAGCTGCCACCATAATCCACTCGCCAGGCAACCCCCCACCCCCCACGTCACCTCGTTTAAGAGGGGAAGAATTTACCCAACTTTTTCAGAGAGTTATGTGTGTGAAAAAGCACCGAAAATCTTTAGCGACTTTCGCCGGAGTAGGAGCAGGAGCAGGAGCAGGAGCAGGAGCAGGAGCTCGTGCTGGAGCAGCTGCTGTTGCTGCTGCTTTTGCTTTTCCTGCTGCTTTGGCGCTCTCCACATGCTGCAAGCAAATTGTCAAGTTGCGGTTGCGCCTTTGAATTATGCAGCGGGGAGTAGAGGTAGTCTTGGTCCTGGCATCTTTTAACACAACTCGGCTTCGGTGTGCGGCGGAAGGCAAGCAGCTAAATTTATATGCAGCTTAGTTGCAACCCAAAAATTCTACAAATTTTAATAATAATGAGCTGCACACGACTACGCCGCTGCCGCTGTGTGTGTGTGTGTGTGTAGACATGTGCTGCTAAAATAATAAAGCACCGCCGCACATACACACTCACATTGTTCGAGCTGGAAATTGGATTGCACCAGCTGGCGCTCAGGCAGAAAAAACAGCCCCCTGCCATCCACCTACCATCCCCTTTTCGCAGGTTCACCTCATAATAATATTATGTTGCAGCTGCCAAGGCAAGGCGCAGAGTGGGATCGCTGCAGAAAACTGTTTGCACAGTCTGAGGAGCGGGAGCTACGGCGAATGTGGCGACGTGTGGTCGGTCCAAATGATATTAACAATTCATTAATTAACCTCATTTCGTTGGGGTTATGAAGAGGCAGGGCCAGAGCCAGAGTCAGAGCCAGAGCCAGAGCCAGTGCCAGAGATTGTCTGGACTTTGCCTGAGTAAGCCCAGCATCCGAAAGACAGAGAAGGCGGAAGCCCACATGTATCCGATACCTGTCGTCCTTGTCATTGTTCCGGTGTCAACTGCTGCGGCCCCCCAAAGCTTAGCCAGTCAGTCCATGTGCATATTTATATAGTTAGTAAAGTTGATACAGTCGCTCCTCATCTCCGGACGACGACTCCTCCAAGCCCCGTTTACACCAACTTAATTTTCAACTGACGATAAAACTCACATGCGGGGTGGAGTTGTCAGAGATGTTCCAGCCAACTCTCTCTCTCTTTGGTGATTTAAAGTGTAGTTTATGCTAATATATTGTTTATAAAATAACACAATTACTCTTTAAACTAATAAACAGTAGAACATAAATAGAAAACTAAAAACAACCTCATAAATAGCTTTGTTTTGTTTAAATGTCGGAAAATATCACACAATATAAATTCATAACAAAACAGATATTTACATAAAATAAAAGTGAAATAAATTTTGCTGAAATAAAAACGAATTGAGATGAAACATTTTCAGATTTTAGCCGAAACATCACTTTGTTATTCCAACTGCCATTCGCCCACTAATATTATTCTCTCTCTCTCCCCACCCCAGCCGCTTTGTTGGTCCTCTCTGGTTCCATTCTCATCATCTTTCTGCCTAGCTGCTACTCTGACATTTTAAATAATTAATGTATAATGCATACCAGATGGCAGGAAGCAGCAGAGAGAGAGAGAGAGGGAGAGAAGGGCAGCCTGGGCTGGGGATGGTGAGGAACTGCCACCGAAATGCTGCCACTGTTTAACGAAAATAAAACAGAGAGCCAACGAGAGGGAGATGAAGCTGAAGCTCAACTTTTGGCTCCGGATCCCAGTAACGAGGGCCCTCGACTACTGCTACGGCCACTGCGACTCGTTTCCCTAATAAATAAGAGATATTTTAATGTTTTTACGTAATTATATGGCAAAGCAATTAAATATTAAATGGCACTGCGTTAACTAGTTTTGCGGCCCACCGACAGCACCAAACTGTGCAGCGGCCTGCAGCTGCCGCGGAGTTGAGATAACGCAATTCAGAAAACGCTCTGTGGGGCACTTCGCTTGCACGAGTCAAACTCGGGTCGGGGTCAAGAGGTGACAAATCAATCAGCAAATCACTTGGCGTAATAAACTGAAGGCAGGTCAGCAAATCAAGCCAGACAGACGGCAATTTCCGTTTTGCAATTGGCATTGCGATGCCGGGAAGCGAAAAGGGGAATGGTTGTCAGGGGTCATGGATGGGTGTCAGGCCTTCGGTGGGATGAATGGGAGCAGTCGTGGCATAATAAAATGTCTGATGTACGATAAAGCGAGGACGAAGCTGCTTAAAGGCAGCAAAGGCACAGACACCAGGCTCACACACCCCTACACACCCCTACACATCGCACATCAAGAGAGCTTTAGAGCTTCCAATTGAATGCACAGGGAGAAAAGTGCGAATGTTAGGGGGCAGCAGCAGCAGCAAGAGGGAAAGGACTTCGCTGGGACGCATTTCGAGTGCTTTCGAGAGCTTGATATTATCACTTCCTGGACATTATTTGGTGCCATAGGCCAAAAAAGGCTTAAGCCCTGCCAAGGCATCTCAAAGATGCAATTTGTGTAAGTCTGCATCTATAGATGGCACGCCATGAGGGCAGCTTGAGAACTTATTAGGATTCGTGCGGATTTAATGTTGGAAAAAAAGTGTTTTGAAAGTATTGTAGAAAAAAAATCATATTTTTTAAAGTTAGGTTTAGGTTAAGGTGCTAAACTGAAGTCTGCAACTTAATAAAATATGCTTTTTTAAGAAATATTTTTATATATTCTCGATTTTAGATATTATCTTCTAAATAATTGCATATTTTATAATCAAGCTTGAAGGCTAAATAAATAACGCTCTGTCTATCTAACTATACCCCGAAGCAACGTTCAGGTTTGTTGAATTTCTGTACAATTCCTTTGAATTTATTCAACCATTTTTAATATTGATTTTAAGCTCCCAGAGACGCTCAAAATTAACAATAATATTCTATAAAATTCTAAATATACACATTCCCAGAAAAACATAAAGCCTCTAGGATGTTGAAATTTTCTCAAAGACCAAAGTGTTACCAAGAACCTTTATGCTTTATGTGCGTAGCGATATGTGAAGGCTCCCGCTCTTGACAAACCGTCGAGTGGCCCTCGCCTTGTGTATTTTTGTTGCTGGGGAAACTTTCTAAAGAAATTGCACTTTGACTCATGCTTATTACAATAAGCTCCGTTCCCTGGTTTGTTGGCACCTGCCAAGTCAAAGTGGATGCCACTGGAAGGACTCTCCACTCGCCGCGACCCTGTGCCCGCTCCTCATCTCCCCGCCGCATCTCAATCCGTCTGTGCTCAAGTTCGAGCCTTGGTAACAAACGTAACGAACGGAAACGGATATTGCATACTTATGCCGAGTGCAAATGGCAACCCGCAAAGGGGTGGCCAGGAGGTCAGATACTGCCCCATCCATCTACGAATATATCTGCAGCACGTATACATATACATACATATACACATATATGTTAGTAATACACACATCGATACAGAGAGCCGGCAGCCACCGGCAAACTTTGCGAAAAGGACTTGTAAAATCAAAAGCCGATTAGATTCCATTTCAATGAGCAGCAAGCTGGTTGGTCATTTCGTGGGCGGGCAACGTTCCAAAGTTCGGTAGCACCGAATCACCGAGGCACCGAAGGGCCGATGGCCATGGTCTGGCACTGCATATGAGGTGCGAGTCGGGAATCGGACTCGGAGCAGTCGATATTATTGCTGTTTGCGCCACACAAAACCCGAACCTGAGGAGGGCTCACGAAAATTGAAGCGCTCGTCGCACCGTTGCCACCGTGATGGCACAGGATGCCCAGGATGTCCAGGATGGAGGGAAGTGCACCGGCATATGCATATATCTGGCCCAGGTACTTGATTAGCTCTGAAATTAAACTAAGCAACGTGCATTGGCAAGTGCTCATGGGCCTGTAAATTGAGCCATGGATCCGGATGAAGGGAAGTTGTTGCAATTGTGGGTTTGGTTGCCACCGATGTCTTGGGTTGCAGTGATTATTGAGACTAGGATTCAGAGAAGAATACGACATTTATAGATAGAGTTATAGACAGTTTTTTTTGTTGGGGAAAGGATTTTTGTCTCCAGACTCTCTGGAAATGTTCTTGAAAAGTCCGAGAAAACATCAATCCGTTTTCCGATTTTTAAGCTTTAAACATTGTAATAATTTAAGATCTTTGGCTTATCTATTCCATTTCCTTACCATACGTTTTGAAACAAATCTCTGTAGCAGAATCACACACACATCACAGACTCTGTGATTTAATTTTCACCTTAAATGGCCCATCTTCGAATCAACGGCGGAATTTACCACTCAGAAATCACATCATTGCTCTCTGGTCTCTGGCCAGAGTCACCTCTGACCGCCATCCTTCCTCTGGGCACCGCCAACATCAACATCAAGGTACTGCTTGCTCTTCACTTCCTTCCATCTTTCCATCACTGCACACACTCATCCACTTTTCCTCTTTCATCTCTTTGTGCCAGGCTCACACGGCGCCCTCTCTTCGATTCATCTGCATTGCTCAGTCATGTATGCTCTGCCAACTGATTTGAGCCAGAACCATCGGCCAGGTCCCAGCGGGTGAATCGTTGAGGCAACTCCTCCTTGGACTCCTTCCACGCTGGCTTTAATCAGTGTAGTCGAGCAGCGAGCTAATCGTTTATGATTTAGTTTTGATTCCCTCACCGAAATAACCATAAATCGGAGAGGGACAGCGATTTCCCCTAGCGGGGACTGAAAGCGGTATGTTCATCTGATGATGGCTGATGGCTGATGGTGGTGGGAACGCGGATCCTTGTGGAAGCCCAGCGCAACCGCTGCTCTGTGTGTTTTCGACTATAAAATTAAATTGCAATGTGGTGGAAAAGTTAGAGCAATGCCCGGTGCAACACACTGTTCCTTACTGCCCCACATTTGGTCAAGCGCACACACCTAAACACCAAAACACACAGATCCAGCGAGGGGAGGGAGCGCAAAAAAACTGCAGCAGTGAACAATTGTTCAGTGCATATCATTTGGTTAAAAGGATTCGTTTTACTCTTCCCTGCGGTTCGCTCCTGGCAGCATATGGAAGCTATCCCGCCCTGTCGGTGTCTGTGTCTGTGCCAGGGCCTGGGCCTGGGCCTGGGCCTGTGTACAAATCAACTAATCTGCTCCCCACGGCAAAGTTACGAGAAGACCGACAATTATATCCGCTCTCTGCTCACAATTTTTGCATGTCGTAAAGTTTCTAGTGGTGCACAGCGCCAATTCCCCGCCTCATTCTGCGCAGTATATGGAGAGTGCGGCTGCATTTGGCCCTAGCCGGCACTCCAACGGAACTGGGATAGAACTAACAGACGTTGGATTCATATTTTAAATGCTCTTTCCCGGTTCTCTAGTTCCAGAGTTATTTTTGTGAATGTCTGAAGGGTGGCTGTACACCTTAGATGAGGGTTAAATTCAGAGTTCTTTAGGCTTTCCGTGTAATAATTTTCTTATAAAAAAGGGAATGAAGATCAACAGATTTAAGCTTAATTTAGATTTAAAGTTAAGTTCGTAATTAACTCAAAGGTAGAGAGAAAATGTAGAACTTGCAGTTAATAGAATTTAAGGCTACGGAATTACTAGAGCAACTATTTTCACAATTATTTTAATAAGAAACGTATCTTAAACCATACATATATTTATAATAAATCCAAAAAGTACTAGATATAATATTCTTTACAATAATAAGTTTTTGTTTAGAGTATCTGCATTTCGTCAAATAAAATACATTTTTTTATTTTTACAATTTCCAATGCTGTTGCATACTTTCAGTAGCAGCAAGCTGCCCCTGCACATGCACGGATGTGTATCCTCGTTTGCCTCTGCTCCTGCATCGGTATCTGTGTATCCTGGCTGCTAGGGCTGTTGTGCCGAGTGTGAATCTGCCCCGGCATTACTGTTTGTATTGCAAAAGTTGTTGTAACTTCGTTAAAATAAGCACTCTGTTAGTTTGCCCGCTGGCGCGACGGGAAGCGTCCTCCTCCCTCTCCTAGCCACTAGATTGGAGTTCGGGGAGGAAGGGACTGACTGACTGTGTGTGTGTGTGTGTGTGTGTGTGTGGGGGGCAATGCAGCAGATTTGTCGGCGGTTTCTGCCATTACTACCATCCCCAGCCTCGTCCCAGATAGTTGGCATATCTGCATTAGTAATGGTGAGTGGCGGCGAGGGCCAGGCAAATTGGTGGATTGCTGGTTTGGTGGACTTGGATTTACCTGCCCGTCGCCGGCTTTGACAGCCCAGAGTACTCAGCTGGCCCCTGCTATTGCCGCCTCACCATTTCACCTCCTGTATGCCACGTGTGGCAATGTACCTGCAAGGCAAACGTAACGTTTAGTTTTTTGGGGGCCCTAGCTCCTTGGTGGCTATTAAATTGCAGCAACTCCTAATGGAGCTCCCTGAGCTGCTCACTTTCGTTTACTTTCGCCGGATGTATGGCTGCAGCCATATCGATACTGGTTAGGGGAGTACTACTGCCAGTACTTCCAGTAGAAAAGCACCTGAAAAAATGGGTTCAGAGTTTAAATTGTAAAAAGAAAAGTGTTATATTTTCTAGTTTGTACAATTTTAAAAGAAACTTGATAAATATTAAAGCAAAGCCATGTTTAACGCACTTTTAATACTCATTTACTGCATATACAAGAAAACATCCTTACTTACCTGGTTTCAAATTCCCCCTCATTAATCTGAAAAGTTACTTTTAATCCTTTTTTTTGTGTATCACAACTGTAAGAGTGGTAGCCTCTTCAGGACCAACGCCTGTTGCAACTGTAGTCGCGGACCCACCGACAACTTGTACTTAGGGCCGTTTCCTTCCGCCCAACACGGAAAACGTCAAGGGGGGAGGAACAAGGAACGGAAAAAGACCAGTGAAAGGCGTATGTGAGAAGGGGGATTTCCAAAACCCGGCCACGGGCAAACAGCTCGTCGGCAGTACTGTCTGAAATGCAATTAAGTCGCATCGACATGCAATCTCCGGCGTGGGAAGTCGGGCCGCAAAAAGGACTCCGCAGGAACAACAAGTACAACCGCACGGACAGGATTCGCGACCACACTCCTGCACCGGGAGGTTGGGGTCGCTGAGAAAAGCCTTAAAAGCGCTGAAAGGTTTCAGTTATCCCCTAAAAAAAAAGAAAGGACACGCACTCACACGAGAAGGATATGAACACAAGCTGAAAGGGGAATCCGGCTTGCCGAGACTGAGAATACCCTCAAAAGAGCAGCAGAAGGTGGCATTATTTATAAGAAACTTCTCCGAACGGCGGGAATATGCTTTCAAGAAATGAAGAGAATTATTTACTTTAATTATTTTGAAAGGTATTATAAATTATATTATCGGGTCTTCTGAGTTGTTCTTTTTATGCATTTATCGCTGGGCATGGTTCAATGGTCAGCCTTTAATGGCAGTTCTGAGGGGTTATCCTTCTTGTTTTATATTATTAAAAGCTTCCCGCAAACACTTCTCTGTTAAAAAATTAATATTTTACAATTATTTAGGCAGTAAAACATAAAAAAGTATTTTTGTTTCTGAGAATAATTTTATGTCGATGTTTTAACTTAGTACTAAATACAGAAATACGTTAGCCTGCGGTGCTCTGCTGAAATATTCATTCAATTAAGGACAAAGAGTATCCACGGATTGCAGCTGCCAAGCAGCACGTCATTCTGGCCCGCACACGGGATCTGGTTGCAAAAGAATGCACTCATTGGAACACTTTGGAGTGCCGATAATCCAATTATGGCCTGGCCAGGCAGCTCCTGCTCCTGCTCCTGGTTCTGCCGCCTTGTACATTTCCAGCTCCTCTGGTTTCCTCGTCCACGTTCCTTCCTGCTTCTGTTTTTATTGCGTTAGGAGAGGGGAAAAGCCGAGAGGGGTCGCGCCACCTGAGGCAAGCGCGTCTCCCTCCCATAATTTGCAGCAACTTATTTTGCCCCGAGTCAAGTTTCACACTAAAATGTGTAAAAGGGTCAACAGCTGCGGGGCACCGGAATGGAGCTAGGGCGAGCTGACAAGGACTCCTTGTGGGGGGCTAATCTCCGGGGTTCGCCGCTGATGTGGCGAGGGGAAATGCTCTCTCAATGGTTAAATCGAATCTAAATCGAAAACTGAAACTGAAACCGATTCCCATCAACCGACAAAACACAATGGATTAATATTTCTAGCATTTTTATATTTATTTCATATTCAATTTTCCGTTTGTATTCGATAATCATTTCAATTTTTCTTTTACTACTTTAATTTCTCTTTGCGGCTTTTCAATTTCTTTGTTTTTTTTTTGTTTTTTAGCCACTGTATATTAAACCGATAAAAAACCCAACAACAAAGGCTGGTTTGAATAAACATAATGAACATTCCATTCCATTCCATTTGCTATATATACAATAATATTTGATAAAAATTCCATTTGGGGCTTCCATATTTTTTCGTATGTTTATTCTCTTTTTTTGTTTTAATATGGGATAAAACGAAATAATGGTTAGATAAAAAAAGGCTGCATTACCAGCAGCTTTTCCATTGTGTTCGTGTGGCCATAATTCAATTGCCCACTTTGTCTCATTGAATAGTTTATTTATCCAATATCATTATTATTATTTTACTTGTGCATTTTGCATCATCGTCGTGTAAACAACTACAATTAGTATCACGATTGTCATTGTTGTAACCGAAAGAATATAAAGGGTAAATATATAAAAATTCCAATGAAATGGTGAGTGAAATTAACGAAAAAACAGGGACGTTTTTATTGCATAATTTATTCCTCTCAGTTAAATTGCTTGGAGTTTCGTGTATCCCTCCTCCCTCTCGATTATGTTTTTCATTATTTTACGTTTTATTTTTGCCAAACTGATATGTACTTATATATGTCTGCGTGTGTGTTTGTTAAAAATTGAGTGCCCGCAAAGTTACGAACTGTTTTCCTAGATTTGCTGTTAGTTGTGCAATGTTCGCTACTCTTTGTATTGTTTAAAAACCAATTGATAATTGCTATCCCATATTTGTTCATATTATTAGTGTATATATCTGGATTTATCAATAGGTATATTTATATTTAACGTACTCATTGGCCTTGTCAAAGTCGAAATGATAGGAAAATAAAATAGTACGTAGTCTCGCTGGCCAACTCTTCGTTTAAAAATTATTCTTAAGAGCTTACTTCCTAGGTTGATCTATGGATATGCGAAAGTGTTGGTTTTCTAGGCTCTAAATGTGTGTGTAGGAATCATCATATGTTCGCTGGTGAGTGTATGGTTCAGTGTGTGTAATCAATTGTATTAATTACTTTAAATGTTGGCCAAGACATGCGGTCATGCAATGACACAGGGGAACTTGGAGACGACATGCAAGTTTTTCAATTATTTTTTCCAGGGAAATTCTAGACAGAATCGAAAGAAAAAGCCCTGCCCATTACATGACCCGTCCCTCTACTTAAATATATATTTTCAATGTATTTATATAAAACTTACGAGTTACGAGTGGACATAAACCGATTTGCTTGTCTTTCAACTAACTTTATCTTTATTGTTACCGGGGCTGCCTCTCACAATTAGCTAAATCCCAAAAATTCGTAGCTACCGATTAGTGTAAGGTTGGTATTATTTATATATGTACATATCATACAAAAAACAGTTGACAGTTGAGTATCTTCAGCAGTGTTAGCCCCAGAGCACAACTTACTTTGCCGGCCAACAGGGCCAACATCAGAGGGTCATTGTGGTCATCACAACGGGCAGCAACAGGGCCATGGCGAAGGACAGCAGAAAGATCCGCTGGCCCGAACTGCTCAACGCGCTCGCCTGGCAGAGGAGGTCCTCCGGAAAGATCTCCAGGATGGGCAGGTGTCGACCCGAGGTTGGGTCGTGGCAAGTGTTGGCACGGGCGCGCTGAGAGGATAACAAAAAATTTAATTATCATCAGGAAATTTAATAGAAATAAATAAGAAAATGATGTAAAGGAAGAGAAAATGGAAAAGTTAAAAAAAAATAAAAATTCATCAAAGCTTACGCGCATATCGGCAATCGATAGGGGTAACTTTTTCCGAGAAATCAAAGATTGTAAATATTTTAAAGACTTTTAAAGGCTGCCAGAGAAGTTGGTAAACTCACCTGAACCATGCGCTTGAGGTCGTCCTTCTGGATGACCTTGATTTGAGCTGACTCCCGCAGCCACCGACGCAGCCAGTGTCCAAACCAGACCAGTCCGCATTCGCACTCCAGCGGATTGTGCGAGGTGATGAGTCCGCCCATTATACTGCGCGTTCCCACCGCATCCCAGTAGCTCTTGTTGGGATAGAAGCTATCGGCTGCCAGGGCGTTGATGCGATTATGTGAGATGTCTATGGAGAGATGCGGTACCTCGCGAAGGTCGTAAAAGATGCCCGGCGGCAGGTCAGAGATGCGAGTGTGCGAAATCTTCACCTGCAGCCGCAGGTTGCGCGATAACCCCGAGAAGACATCAGGCGCTATGGTCTGCACATTGCTGCCGTAAAGCTCCAGCAGCCGGAGTTTGGTATTGTTCACCAGCTTGGCCAGCAGCTGGGGCCCAATGTTCGGCTCCAAACAGTGCACCTTCAACTGCTGCAGGCCTGGAATCCTGGCCACGATTTCGCCAAGGTTGGCATGCGAGCTGGCGTGCAGGGTCCGCAGCGATCGCAGCTTAGAGAAGGCCTGCGGGTTGGCCACCTTCACGTCCAGAATGTTCAGCTCGGCCAGGTGCCGCAGACTGGCCAGGTCGTGGAGGGTTATGCGGCGCAGGGGGTTGTGGGCGAGGTCCAGGACTCGAACTGAAAGCGGCAAGTGCTCCGCCGCACAGCTGGCGTTCGTCAGCTTGTTGTGCGAGACATTGACGTGACGCAGGTGACGCAGTGAACCAAGCGGCGACAGTTCCTGCAAGTAGTTTCCACTCACGTCCAGATAGGACAGAAGAGGCAGCTTCAGCGGCGGCAGCACATACAAGCCCATGTGGTGCAGGCTCAGCTTTCTGAGGCGGGGCGTGTGCACGAACACCTCCCGCAGGTTTGTCGTCACCAGGGGATTCAGTGACAGGTCCAGGTTGGTCAGATTATTCAGGAAACTGAATGTGTTGTCCGGCAGAATAGTGATGCGATTGCGGGCCAGACTGATGTCGTACAGGAACTGCGAGTTGATGAACATTGAGGCGTCCAAGTACTCCAGATTGTTGCGCGACATCTGGATGGAGCGCAGGGTGAAGCCAATGTCCGTGAAGGCTGGCACTGGCCACACGCTCAACTGATTGTCGGCAATGTCCAGGAACTCCAGCCGTGTATTCATGAACACCTCTCGGGGCAAGGCCTTTAAGCGATTCGAATTGATTCGCAGAATCCGAAGCTTTCTCAGATTCGAAAACTGCTCCACTTGCAGTTGGTCCAGCTGATTGTGACTTAGATCTAGTTCCTGCAAGCTGTTCAGCCCCTGAAAGCTGCGACGCCTCAGCGAGGTGAGATTGTTGTGGGCAAGGTTAAGGATCTCCAGGAACTCCAGATCCCCGAAGGCATGGCTCTGCAGAGCCCCTAGGAAATTATGAGCCAGGTTAAGGAACCGCAGCGTATTCGCCAGATTCGTAAAGCTATCTGACTTGGTCACGTGATTGTGGCTGATGTCCAGCTGGTAGATGTACATGTAGCTGCTCAGTTCATCGTCGAAGCTGGATATATGATTGTGGCTCACATTGAGGCGCAACGGAGTTGTGGTGTTCGAAACGTAGTGAAAGGACTTCAGGGACAGGGCGCACAGCTGGTTGTGCATTAGGTCCAAAGCGGCCAGATTGGGCAGCACCGTAAAGGCCCCATGGGAGATATTGACCAGCCGGTTGTGGGACAAGTCCAGGTAACGCAGGAACTCCAGATTGTGAAAGGCATGTCGGGCTATGGTCCTCAGGCGATTCGATTGAATGTTGAGTGTTTGCAAGTCCCCCAGGTTGTTAAATGTTTGCGCCTCCAGGCGCTCCAGAGCATTGTAAGACAAATCGATTTCCACCAGGTGGCTATGAACACCGGGCTGAAACAGTCCTCGAGGCAGTGTCTTTAGCTGGTTGAAGCTCAGGTTGATATAGCTTAGTTCACGCATTTGGGCAAAGGATTCATTGGAGATCTGCTTTAAATTGTTGTTGTCCAGTCCCAGCCAAATGAGCTGGGAAAGGGGTAACAGAGCGTCAAGTGGGTCGAGGCTCTCCAGGCTTCTGGCAGGAAATACTGCAAACGATAGCTCTAAGATCTTTAGAGTCCTCGAGACATTCTCAAATACCAGGGGATGATGAATGGTGATATCATTGAAGCTCAGACTGATCTCTTGAATCTCGTCTAGACCCGCAAAGGAACCCAGATGAAGGTGAGTTATCTTATTATTTCGCAGCAGTATAGTTTGCAGATTGCTGCCCCAGGAATCCACAGCAAAGATGCCCTCCGGTATATCCGAAATGGAGTTATAGCCCATATTTAGGTAAGACAGCAGCGTATAATTCTTCAGGCCTAGAACAGGTATCATGGTGAAGTTATTGCCACTCAAACTGAGCACACGCAGGTTCTCCGTGTATGAGGGAAGATTGCTCAGCTGACTGATTTGATTGGATGTCAGGTAGAGGTACTTCAGTCGGTGCAGCCCAGCTATGGCCACGGGCACAGTGGTGAGACGATTCCTCTCCAGATCCAAATATTCCAGAGTCTCCGTTAGACCCTCAAATGCGGCAGGATGCACGCGGCTAATGGCATTGAAGGACAACACTAGGTGAGCGATACCTGTGGCCTTAAACACAGCCTCCGGCAGCTGAGTCACAAAGTTCTGCTCCAGGTTCAGGGCCCTCAAGTGCACATCCGAGTAGTTGTGCTGAAAGTAGTCAGACTCCAGGCTCTCTATGCAGTTTTGGCCCAGATCAAGCCGTTCGAGATGCATGCGCAGGGGCTTGATCTGAAGCTCCTTCCACTGCACACTTCGCAGTAGATTATCCCTCAGGCTGACTATCCGTAGCTCTGGTAGTTGCTCGAACAACTGCTGGGGAAATACTGTAAGCAGGTTACTGGACAAGTCCATGGTCACCAGGGATCTCGGAAGATAGTTGGCAGCCACATGGTAGATTCTATTGTTCGATAAGTCCAACCAGAGTAGCTTTTGCAGCTGCTCAAAGTGGCGTCCCCCTGAGGAGCGATCTCCGGAGCTGGGTGATGGTGGGTAGAGTGAGTTGCTGGCCTCCAGTCGCGTCTGCACCGCCGCCAAGCTCGAGGGCTGAGAGCTGTTGTCGTTGGGGGAGATAGCATCGATAGCACCGCCGCCTGGAGCCACTTCCGTGATGTCATTGTCAGACAGATGCAATGACCGGAGGGTATCCAGCTGAGCTTCCCAGTTGCCGTCCAAGGTGGTAATGTGGTTGCTGGGGGAATACAAATTTATAATTGAAATTTCTTGTTGAAATAAGTAATTTGATTTGTTAATAAATTGAAGAGGTATTGAAGTTAATTAATACAATGCGGACTACGATTGCTTTTTAAAATGGTACTTTTGAATCCTTAAAATATTTTATATTATAATTTAAAGAAGATTAACTTACCGCTGAGCCACAAGCCTTGAAAGGGAATGCAAACGCTGCAAGGCGTCCAGTGGCAATTGCTGCATCTTGTTTCCTGATATATCCAGTGTCATTAGCGAGTGTGTCATCGTGCTGAAGCGAAAGTTGAAGGTGGGGAGAGGGTAAGAAAGGTGCTTTTACGATTATTATCTAAATCATTCCGCACGAGCGACAGGGGGAGACAAGTTATCAAAAATATATAATGGTTAAAACTTTCACTAAAACTTTTGCCGGCAACTATCAACAGTTTCCGCTCGGGTCCCATCCCACCCATCCAGCCAGGCAGCTCCCCTGCTCATATAAATTGACGTGCTGCCTGCCTTTTGACATGGCCTACACACAAGTCGGAAAACAAATATTTAAACTTAATTAACGCGTAGCAACGGCGACCCAGGCGACCCCAGCTGCCAGTCGCCTGCTTCACTCCCACTTTCATTCCCTCTCCGCTGCTGCTTTCCCCACATCCTCTGTGGACCCCATTAATAGTTATACACCCGCACCGCAAACTCGCACAAATACACATACGGATGGTGTAGAGTGGACCTTAGTGAAGCAAGGAATTTTCAGGCTTGTTTGGGGGATTTTGATATCTAACTTATTTAACTTATTTAAATTTTAAACCAATTTTTTAAAATGAAATTTTATTTTACATCTCAGATATATTTAAAAAAATTTATTTATTTAATAATAATATAAAAAAATTATCATTAAACTAAATTCTATTGACAATATATTATCCTTATTTTTATCCCCCTGACAATGAAGAGTCCACCCTAAATGTTCATATTTAGAAAACTGGCAAGAGAAAACCAACCAGAGTTTGGGGCAGCGACCTCAATTATGAAAACCACAAGTTCCGCCCTGCCCCTTGACAACAACGACAACCACTACAGGGAAAGCGGTGTTCTCTTGTAGTCCTTGATGTAGTTGGTGTTGTTTTTGGTACCGGACTTGTGTTGTTTCTGCGACGAAGAATCAAACGCAAAACCGAATTTGTGTGGCTCCTTTACGCTCATTTCCGCTACTCTCTGTACTCCCAAAGCCTCGAAGGCTTTCGGTTTCTTTTGGTTGCCACTTACCGGTAGTTGTTGCAGATTTTCCTTGTGGACGGCAAGGAAGCGGAAGCGTGTACGCCATCAAAAAGACTACAGCAACTGTATACACTTGAACAAATGTGCTGTATTGCATATCGCCTTTCTTATCTCTACGATTTTAAAGTTTTTAATAGTGTATACATTCTAAAAGAAATTTGTAAGGAATTTTATTGGTTGTCTTGCTCAGAGATACGCAACTTCTATGTATCGTTAGTATTTACATCCCATTCTCATATTTTCACCTGCTAACTGAACCATTGTGGAAGAAAAATGTTTATAAATTATATTAGCTGTCCTCTTTAAAGGTACAACAAATACGTAACGCACAACATCCAATTCCACACACAACGTCAAGTGAGTGTTTCTGCTTATTTTAGCAACGTGACAGTATGCATTATTAATAGACTATCTCCAAAATACGTAGGAACTTAAATATTTATTACAACTGTCCATAACCGATATGAAATTGAGTTTTTCCTGAGATTTCATTTTATAAAAATATACTTTTTGGTCCTGCAATACAGAATCTGTATGAAGACTCGTATGCGATTTTGTGAGAGCCAGAAATGTCATAACACATAGCCACATGTTTTTCTTATAAACCAAACAAAAATTGTATTTCTAAAAAAGGACAATAAAAAAGTTTTATTCTAATAACTTTCTGCATTCTGTGCAGAGTTCGGACAAAGGAATTCTTCGAAGCAAGCAAGACTTCATTTACATACTTTAGTTCACTTGAGGTGTTAATTTGCAACATTTTAATTAAAACAATTTAGTTTTTTTATCGCCTAAACTATGTGTTTTCATAGGGTAGAAACCTTTCGATTAAGAGTCTTTCAGGTATGAGTATCAAAGAAAATTTCGAAAAAAATAAATGTGGAAGGGGGCAGATTTTAACCGCATTTGCCGGCTTTATGAGCATTAATTAGTTTGATTTAAATTCTTAATGTCATCGTGTGTGAGCTGTATATCTTTAGCCTTCCTCCGCCCCGCACATTCTCCTTGGGCCTGTGCAGTTGGCCGTTAACTGTGGGTATTCATTTAACTTTAGCAGCTTAACGAGTGTGTCGGCAGGCGGGAGCCTGCGGTTAAGGGGCGTGAACCCAACTCTGGTTATCCTTTGTGCTCGTTAAAAAATTTTCGCGTTTCATTTCATGGCAACAAAGAGCATATAAGAAGATGAAGAGCAATAAAAAAGCAGAGCAGGCTGAAAAATGCGGACGGTTCTCTCTCCTTTCTCCTCTATAGACACAGACACAGCCGCAAACAGTTTAATGGCGAGGAAAAAGCGAAGTTGCAGCCTCAGTCAAATGTCTGACGAATAATATGTTCGAACTGGCATAATGTTAAAGAAATAATACAGAATGATTACTATAACCAAGAGTTCTTTCACGATGTCAGTCATAATATGTTTGCAAAGTGATATAAACTTTCAAATTAGGCTCTAAAATTAAAATAAAATTAAATTCTGAATTTAATGACTGAGGTAAGGATTTTTCTGGGGTTTTAGATTGCTTATGTGGTTTGAAAAAAAAAACAAATATTTAAGGCACAGTTGAACTTAATTTATAGGTAATTTATTTACTGAACAAAATATTATGTACTTGTACAAACTATTTATATAGATATTTCAGGATAGTATTTTTCAATTAAAGAACTGAAAATTAAAAAAGATTTCTTTTTGTCGCCTCTAAAACTCAACTGCCTTCAATCTACCAACACGAAAAAATTACAAATAAATTAAGAAGAAGCTTTAATTTATATATTTTTCATGGTTTGACTTTACACTTAAATTATTATTTAAATTAAATGCCTTTTCCTGTTAAGTTTAACCTGTTTGGTGTTAGTCGCTTAAAACTGGCTTTTCCTTCTCCTCATCTTGCTCCCTTTCTCTCTTTTTGTGATTAATTACACTCAAACAAATAGCACTTGAAAGTTTCCCATTTACCCTTTACCTCTTTTTATTTTCTGCTGCGTGTGTGAGTTTGCATTTCCCGCTTGCATTTTCAGCCTGAGTGCTTCGCTGAAAACACCGCGCCCAGCCCACCGCTCTACCCCAAGCCCTCGCTTTGTTAAACTTAATTTTACGCCTTTTTTACAACTTGCAGGTTTATGTTGTAAAAATATACAAAGCACTCACAGACACACATCCTCGCAGCTGAAAAAAAAAGGGGTCATGCAAATAGGCCGGCCAACTGTCCTGTCATCATGGCACTGGCAGGTGTGCGACCGGGTCACCATCATGACGCGGCATGACACTCACCTGAAGCTCCGCTCGGATATATCCTGCAGTTCGTTGTCGATTAGCTTCAGCGTCTTGAGGCGGAGTCCCTGGAAGGTCTCATCGTCGACGTTTTGCAGGTGCGTGTTGGACATTTCAATGTAGCGCACACTGCTGTGCATGAACTCTGGAAATAAAGAAGGAATTAGTTAGCGGATAAAAAGGAATATTATTATTTCACAAAAATTCCCAAGATTTCAGTTCTGACAACCGCTAGTAATACAGCCATTAGAGGTATCTATTCAGACTTTCTCCGTGTGCAACTATTGTAGATGTTGAATGGACTCGAGCACCCGGAACTGCGCCACAAAGTGAGAGACTCGCAGAGATGGCCGCCATCAGTTCATCATTCAAATTGATTTTAAACGGCATTCGAAGCGTTTACCATAAACGAGGGAATATGCCCGGACCATCCATCCCCTATACATAGTAGATGCCATTTCTCGTCTAACGATGATGGCTTTTGTTTTGGCAGTTTTGATCGCCGGCGCGTTAAGGCAAATGGGTCATCAGCGTGCCATCAGACAATGGGTCGGACCCGAACCGAATTGAACCGACCCACCAGAGGAGCAGCACCGGCAGAGGCACAGGCCTAGAGAAATCCATTGCCCGCGGTAACTCCCCGATGGCGATGAGGCCTCGCTCTCGATTTTTGTGCGCGTTTTCCGGCCGAGCCGTGGGGTCCAGGATCCGGGCATCGAACGAGCAGTGCCTGCAGGAGCTAGCGACCGAAAAAACGAAACAACAAATGTCGGCTTTGGTCCATGGAAAAGGCAGGCCCGTGACATCTTGGTCGAGTATAACAATGAATCGCAATGTAGTATGTTTTCTGTTTTCTATTACCATTTTTCAGGGAAATTGCCAATCGATTGCTCAGTAAAAAATAATGCTTATAGCTAGGAATACGACTTTAAATGTGGTTAAATAAAGAAACTTAAAGTAAAAGCTTTTAATAAATTATTTGAATCAAAAGCTAATTAAAATTCTTTGTGTTAAAATATTCAAATTTTTGGATAGTTGTTTTTGAATCCATGAAAACTATGTCTTCTGCAGATCAATGCTTTTATTTTTTATATTTCTAGACTAATAGCTGATTTTAGGAATTAACTTCAATCTGTCAAAGTTAATTCAATTATGCTAAAAACAAAAAGCATTTTAATACACTTTGTTTTTTTTTTTGCAGAACAAATACCAAAAGAACTTTGCTATTTACAATTTTTAATAGTCTTCACTGAACGTTTTTATGCATTTTGCATGTTTTTTTCCGAGTTTGATCTGTGCCAGTCAAACCGCAACAAAGTTTCATTGGGAATCAGTGCGTTTTCACTTATTAAATATTCCGTTCCGTGGCGTACAAAAAATTGGCAGCATAGAGCGATTGATTTTTGCACTCTCTTGCGCATTGAATATTTATAAGAAACAATCAATTGTTGGTCAGCTTCTGTTTTGAGCGGTATTTTTTCGCATTGGCAAGTTCGCTTTTTTTTCCTGTTGTTTCATTTTTTTGTTTTAGCAATTTTTTGGCTTTGAACTTATCAAATTGATGTTTAATTATTTCGCTCTCTAGTCAAGTTTGTTCCACATTTTTTGTTGTTTGTGCTCTCCTGCCAAAATGTTCATGGTCGAGTCAATCTCTGGCAATCCCGGCTTAGTTGCGAATTTCGCACTGACTTTAATGCGGCCGTGCTATCTGTGTGCAGCGAACACATGCGGATACACGTGCATAGGAAATGCGCTGGGAAAATGGCTGAACTAAAATAGTTTTCTTTCTTCGTTTGCGCTTTCTGTCTAAAAAAGCCCAAAATGACAATACACAAAACAGCGAACCGAACCGAACCGAAAAGGAGGAAATTTTTCAATTAAAAGCGGAAAGTGCATTTCCATGTTGCACGTCAGTTCCTCTTCCACTTTTGCGGCGTTACTCGCTGAGTGAGCGGAGCGGAGGAAGGACCCGCCACTCGACCAAAAAATATTTACCATGACATGGGATGGATCGGGGTATAGGAAGTGGGCTGAGTAAGGGGGCGGTCGAAGGGCGGTGGGCGGTGGGCGGCGGCATTCCGACACACTCGCTCGCTGAATGCTTAAGGTAAGGTCAGGCCATAATTTAAGTTGACAAGCATGACATGGAAATTCCCTTTGGTCGCCAGCAGAAACATCAGCAGCCGTTACCATAATCAGGCTAAAACAAATGCTCCCCCCTCGCCCTCTCGAAATAGTGAGTGTGTGTGTGTGTGCCATGAGACCGAGTTCCATGCGAGAGTCGCCTTGGGTGACCAATTCCTTTGAGAGCTGCGTCCCCTCGCACCGGGCACTCCAAGGACTCCCGGCCCCAACGTTGCTCCTGTTTAATTAACACATGCTCAACGAATCGTAATTTAATTGCGGCTTTGATGTCTCCCCGGGGCTCTTCTGAGTCACACAAAAATGTTGAGACATTGCCAAGGCAAGCGAGGGGAAGAACAATGATCGTTGGAAATATATAAGATACTTGCTTGTATCCGCCCCTGGAATTCAGAAGGCTTTTCGATTCTACCGCAATGGGATTAAATATAAAATGGTCTCTTGAATTTGTCAGTTTAGTATTTATGTAAGGTGGGAAATGGTTCATTCTGAAAACGTTAAAATCACTAACATTTTTCAAATGATTCTCTTTTAATAAAGTACACTGATAGAAAAAAATGAGAATTTTGGTCATAAAATCGTGACCATTTCGGTCACGAAATCATCCCAAGAATTTTTCGTTCTTCCTTTGAGATTTTCGTTCTTCCTTTAAGAATTTTTGCATTCTCAATTCAAGATTTTTAAAATCTTATTTTAAGAACAAAAAAATCTATAAAAGATACCAAAAAAAAAAAAAAGTCAATCCTAATCACTCGTTTTCAAGTGTTAATACTAAAACCGTATGATTAATGCCAAACTACACTTTAACTAAACATACATATGTGTGACTTAAGAGTCCGGGATCTGAATGAATTAAATCTGTAAATATAGAGTTATAAATTGTTAAACTAGTTAAGTTTTTTTTTTAAGAATGTGAAAAATCTTAAATCTAGTTTTTTTTGGTCTTGATTTAAGCCTAAAAAATCTTACTTTAAGAATTTTTTTACTTATATTAAGAATTAATTTTGAGAATGCACAAATTCTCAAAAGTAAACTTTTTTATTTCTATCAGTGTAGTTTAAAATATTCTTTCTTAAAAAAATATATAAAGATTCTTGAAAACATACGCTTATTTTTGTATGAAAAATTAAGACATAATTGAAACATTATACCACAAAATCCGGATCTAAAGTATGTATAAATAAATATATAAAATAGGGCTCAATTTCAGCATTGCTTATTATTTATGGAAATATTGTCTACTTGTCACATTATAAACCTGCAGCCTTAGAGAAAAGCCAAATTTTTGAAAAACTGAACCAAAAGCATTCATTTTGAAGCTAAAATTTTAACTTCTTACCCAAAACGAAAGGATTAAGTGCAGTTGAATGCCTTAAATAAAAATTTCTATTACAGAACTTTACTATCTAGAACATTTTCCCTTTAACTATCCCTATTTTTAGCCAATTAAATAGCTTATTGAAATGTGATCTCCTAATTATTAAAGTATTCAAACGATATCGCAGGGTATATGTTTGATTCCCATCGTTGCGCATATTAAATTGTTAGTTTAGACGCATAAAGTTACATTAAGTTTGATCAAGATGATATCGCTGACACGTTTAGATGGTTGTTTATTCCAATGTCAATGTGTGCACATATAGTAGTTCGAATTGCACATACACACATACACATATACACAGCCACGTGCCTTGTACGCCCACATAGAAACAGTAATATAAGCACGGAACAGCTTACATCTTAATTACATATCGCATATTAATACAATATTAATCATACGCCCTGTTGACACGAATGTGCCTCCCCTGGCCGAGCAGCCACAGCACATGGCCAAGTCCAGCGCATTCCTCATGCAGGGCAGACCGTGGTACTATATCCACTATACTGTACAGTTTGTGTTCGTAAATATACGTACGTATACGTATGTATATATGTATATGCGTAGGAGGGAGGGCGTGTGCATATCTAAGCTGCTATTGCCAGTGTTTTGTTATGAGTGGACAAACCAACCCAAGAACGACAACAACACATATGGCGTTAATAAACTTCTAGACCCGTGCCTGAGGGGCCAACAACTGAAATGAACTCGGGGAGCGGACATAGCGGAGATACACAGGGACCCTGGATGGAGTTCAGTTCCGTCCCGTATACGTTGGCTTGTACTTTATGGCCTCAAGTCAATTCTCTGACAAAATGCCAAGCATATTTATTTATTTACTTTTGCTGCGAGGCAGACCAGCGAAGTCCGTTCTCGCTTCCCCAGCTTATATGCTCGTCCACGTTCAACGTTCAACGTTCAACGTTCTCGTCTCGTTTTGCGTCACTTTCCAAGTGTTTATTCAACTTGCCCCAGCGTTGATATGAAAAAACAATATAACAACGACAACAACAACAACAACAAAGTGTCAGTGGGAAGCAGCAGAAGCCAGGGGAAAGCACACAGATGCAAAATTAATTCGACCGAGACCACCAGAGCGTCTTGGAGTTGTTGGAAATTCATCAAATGTCTGAAACCGAGTCGGTTGAAATAAGTCTTGGGTCAAAATTTAAGTTCTTTGTTCTGTATTTAATTTTGGGAAATAATGAACTAAGCTTCTTCGAAAGCCAAGTCGGTTTAACACATTTTCAAATGAACATATATCTTTTTGTAGCTGGTAACCTTCGTTTAAAGACTATGACTACTCAAAAGTCAACTTTCTGTAGTATTTCAACATGCTATGCATACCTTTTGTCTTCCTACATGAAATACAAAATTTAAATAGTTTCAAAAAACACATGCAAAATGTCAAGTCACTTAAAATGATACGAAATATTACAAAAGGGTTCTGTATTCCTGGGCTTTAAGTCAACCATTTCAGCAATTTCTGTCCTATAACTAAGGCTCTCCGAAACTTCCAGCCACCACTAGCTGCTGTGTGCGTCCGTGTGTTGATGAAGATTACGTCAGCTGAAAAGTTATTGTTTTGTCCAGGCACAAGCACTCCGAGAGAGGCAAACCAAAGACAGGCTCCAAGTGGGAGTGGGAGGGCAGGAAGCTGCCATTTATATCCATATAGTTGGGTTTTGGTGTCGTGCACTGGGCAATAGCCAAAAAATAAGTAGAACGAAACAGGGCCCAGGAAGCGTGCGGCATGTGGGCAAACTGTCGTCCTTCATTTTCGTTTTTCGGCTGCTCCTAAATAGTTTGGGCATGAAAATTGCGGCCGAATCGAAGCAAGGATGCTGCTGCCATCCATTGCTGCCGAAAATGCCTCCAACCGAGAGGGCAGGCCGATAGTGAGACATTAAAAATAAATCCAAATTGTAGCTCAGCATTTTTTGTGGCCCCATTTTGCAGACAATAGAATTTCCACATTAAATTACGGTCATATTCGGAGCACTAAAGGAGCAAATATTCCACTGCGGCATATTGTCCACGCCAGAGATGCAACGAAAATTTTAACAGATTAAATGAATTCTCAACTACTCCCTAGGTCCCCGGTTGCAGTTGTCACATCCTCCTGTCGTGCCTCTGGTTTTCTAGGTGCATAGTTTTGGTTTTAATATTTCTTCTTTCCTTTTTTTTTTGTGGATTTCTAGACCACATGGTGACATGCCAGCCAGGAAGTCGATTCGTTGGAAAATAGAAAAAGGAGCGGGGGCGTGGCACGCAATTAGCCAGGCTGTCACCCAAAGTGTTTTTCAGCTCCTCCTCCTGGCTCCCTCTGCGTCCGTTTGCATTAGAATTGCTAATTGCCAAAAGTTTCCCAACTGCAACATTTCTTTTGCTGCTCGAATGCATTCGTTGTCGTTGACATCACCATCAACATCGTCGTCGAAAATAAATGAACATATATATGTACATATATATGCAAACTTGATTTAAATTAAAAAATATCTACACTCCCTGGAGTGTCTTCTTGACTTTAAGAATTTCTCGAGTATCTTGTTGCAAAGAGGATTCCTTTGTCTGGAACACAAATTCAGATTCAGATTCCCGACGTGTTATTCGCCTTTAATTCGATTTGTCGTAATATCTTAAAGTTTTTCATTAAAGCAAAAGCCACTGCAGATGCAATTGGAAAGTTTTGCATAAGAAACGAAGGATAAATTGCCAATGCGGAGTGGCCACTTCTGCCGGTTCTTTGCCCTACCTCCTTGGGGGAAACCACCGAGCCAGAGACAAACTTTTCAATAGTACTAGCCACCACCATCCTCTCAGCCATCTCTATTCCCGTTGCTGCCAATGTCTGCCCAATTTTTGTGTGTTTTGCCAGTCAACAACTTTGTTTATTATTTTGTTTCTTTTATTTTCATTTTTTGGAACTTTATGCGGGGCAACTTTGCCCAAAAAAGGCGACTTTGTGGGCGTGTCACAGTTGTTAGCGACGAAGAAACGCGAGCGGGTGCCGGGTTGGTAATATTTTCAGCACAGGACTCGCACACACACACAAAGAGAGAGAGAGAAGCCACAGCAATGGGCAACATTGGAAGTGGAAAATGACAATGGAGCTACGGAAACTTGCCATTCATTCATTACTTAAAAGCAGAGGCACAGCCACGAATGCTACTCACGACTATAATATACCAACTAAAATAATTGCCAAAAAGAAGCCTTGTATAAAAATCCTTAAAGTTGGCCAGGACTTTTCTTATAACTACGAAAAGTACTGCCTCATTTTCCTCTGTTAATTATGAAGTCTTTTATAATTTGCCCTAAGTTTTTAGCTAAAATACTTAAAATAAATAATTAATAAATCAGTATCCTTATTTATGGCTTAGTAATAATAATAATACTACAATCTACTTTCCTCAAAATAAGTATAACTCGATGAAAACTACCAAAAATTTGAGGGGAACTCGCCGCAGCTATCGTTTCGAAACTTTTGCATAAAAGAACCGAAAAAGGAGGGACGAAAAAAGGACGGAACAAGATATAATAAAATGCAACTTTATTTTTACAACTAATTGGCAAACTTAAATGTAAAATTTCATTTTATTTGTGAGCCTTGACAAAGCTGTTTGAAACTTCATTAAAAAATTAACTTTTCTTTCAGCTGGCAGCGATACAGAGAATGGAAAAGGCCACAGAGCCTGTGTTCTGGTCTGTGGTCAAGGCGATTTATGACCCACTGGCAATGAAAATATTTGCCACATAAATAAGGCGTGACAAGGTGGGGGTGGGAGGGGACATATTGACAGGTGCTACATGGGGGATGGGGCGTGGCATATACATAGATGGGGTCGCTTACCTGGAAACTTGTAAAGGGCCACCTCGTTGCAATTAATCTCAATCAATGTGCTTGTCTCGTTGGGCAGGCCAGCGCACTGACACATCGAGTTGAGCGGACAGGCGTAGAGGATGTCCTGTTGCTGGGAGCCCAGCAGGGCGGCTGATCCCCTGCCGCCCGTTGGCGGTGGACCCCGAGCTGCGTTCCTGGCCCTGCGATGGCCTCCGCCGTCAAACTGCCAGCAGTGCGAGGAGCTCACCAGGCAAGAGATCAGGACCATGTACAGGTGCATTCTGCAACGAAAAGGAGAAGCGGATGCTGTTGAGAAAGCTGCAATGCATAGATGGAATCTTAAAATCCAGTGGCCTTCATTCGCCGGCTTTTATTCCGTCACGTTGGCCCACATAAATCCACCGTGTGGAGACACCTTGCCCGGCGGCATTTGTTTATTCGGAGTTGCTTTGCATAAATCACACGTTTGGAAAGAGAAGGAAAATGAAATGGCATAAAATTAACGTTACTCCACACGCGCAGAGCTCGCACACTGACACAATAATCATAATTATAATAATATTATTAATATTTACAGAAAAAACCTGTAGGTTTTCTTCAAAAGATGTAGGCTGAAACAGAATGTGATGCTTAAGAGAATAGATATAACATTTCATAAATATTTTGATTATTATTTGATTATAATAATATAATATAATATTTTGATTGTGGTATACCAGATAAATACCCATTTTAATTTACTTATAATTATTATAATTATTATAATATTATAATTTGATGCCAAAAAATCCCATTAACTTGCTTTAATTGTTTTCTTGATACTTTTAAACCAATGTTGATATTTTGGCTAAAGCGACCTCTGCCTCCCCACGCGACAACGAAGGAAGTTTTCGACTAAAAGCCTGCGACAACTCATGCAAATGAGCCGCAGTCGTGTGACATTCTCCCTCCGTACCCAACATCCACGGCCATGCAATCTTTCAAACACATGAAAACGCCTAGCCTTATAAAAGCAACTGTACAGGGGAAAAAATGATCCTAAAATAAAGGATAATTTAATACAAATTCAACAGTAATGACATCATAAGCTTTAAAGATTTTATTATATTTTTTTACACTCATTTTAGTCTGCTAAAGAACCTTTAAATCTTTCACTGATCTTCATAAATTCTTCAGATTTTTATAATAAGATGAAGATCAAATATTCTGATTATAGGATCAAGGATTAATTAATTACCATACCTTGTTTTCTCAGAGTGGATGAATGCCAAAAGAAAGTGCGCAACCACAACACGTAGAGGCCCGAACAGCCACAGAGAAGTCGCATATAAAACATGCTTCATGTACGCTAGATGTGTGATGTTTATTTGACACGCCAAAGTATATAATAACAAATAAAAACTTTCGGCTCTGCCTTGGATCACCTTGCCATACCAGACGACTACGAATACGGCTGGGACAAGGGCGAGGGCGAGGGCGAGGGCGAGGGCGAGGGCGCGGACTAGGACGAAAACCAGGACGAGTACGGGCCATTAGCACGATTGTTGAGCTTTAAGACTCCCGACGGTTTGCCTTGAGTGTGCGAGTATGTGGTACCTGCGCACATTACGACCAGCCATAAAACTAGGGACAAAAAGTGTAGCGGAGAGCCCAGAGAGCCGGCTGGCATTCAATGCCGCCCCAACCAAGTCCAAGTCTAAGTCGGTAAGTTATATGTCAGTTAGCTCAAGGCTTCGGCTAAGTAAAATATATTTTTTACACATACTATATGTTCAGTCGCAGCAGAGTAAAAGCAAGTTCATAAAAAGCAGCCAAAAGCATGTGATTATATGGTAAAGGATATGGCATAATTCCTTTAATTGGTGGAAAATGAAAAAATTTATCAAGTTTAGTGTAATTTACATAGTTATCATATTTGAAGGCATACGAATAACATAAACATTTGTTATAAAGCAATCATGAATGTATTTTCCTGATAAACAAACTTATACCAGCGGTCAGTTCGAATAACATCTGAAATAATATTATGGAGCCCAAGGAAACCCAGCTTAGGTTGTTTTTCAATCAATAATTTAATTTTCAGTGACCTTTTCAGAAGAATAATTGATACTAAGGTTGCAAGATACCATGGTTAAAATGTTCCATAACTTCCATATTTATTTCAAATTCTGTACATTCCTTCAATTTCCTGGTCAAATTTATTAAATCTGTATTGGGCAAATCGTCAAATATTTACTTAATCTCCCAACTGTCATTCGCCATATGCACTTAACATAAAATTCTGGACCGAGAGACCGAGAGGGAAAAGCAATCAGAAAAGCTTCTGCTCGGCGCCCGGCACTCTTGCTGATTGTTTTTCATTATGGTGATGGTGACAAATCGAAGTCATTTTCCTTCGCCTGGACGATGTAAAACAAATGATACATCACACAGTTGAGTGCGTATATATAAGTAGTATCAACCTTTTGCACCTTCCTTCGCACACACATACACACACACTTACACACGGGGTATCTCAGCAGGGACAAAGTCGAAGATGTCAGGATGTTGGACGGCAGACGACAAAACGACAAACGAAAAAGATAAATATGTCGTAAAAGTTTTTTATTTGCGTTTTATTTTTTGATTCAGAAAATGACTAACTTGTTGGCTGACAGACAAGCGGCAAACAGGCAACGCCTTGGGCCAAGAACACGGAGGGTCCCAGGGAGGGCAGCAGCTAGGGATGGTCTTGAGATGGGGAGGCAGGACATGCCGGGGCCAAAGACAGTCAACAGCAGCGTCTGTCACGCACAACATCCCCTCTGTCCAAGGACCTTGCAGATGCGGGTTGCCATCTGACCCCTACTTAGTTGAAAAAAACTTTTTAAAACAAGCAAACAACATTGTTGGACAAAAATCGTGAGTTTAGAGGACTGAAACATGGATACTCTATAAAATTATTAAAAATGAAAAATGGGAATATTGTCCAGAATAAAATATATATGAATATCTAAGAAATATATATATATCTGATGCCAGAAAAAAAATGAGAACAATATTTTTATTAAGCATCTAAGTTGTTGATAGCTTTTAAATTTTAAATAAATGTTCGTTACTTTTAAGGCCTCTGCATTCCATTTATCATTTTATTAAAAATATTTAAAACAAAATAAAATGAAGAATTTTCATTAAATTTAACTTCAACTCATTACTCATTCAGGAAAAATTCCAAAATTATCAAAGGGTATAGTTAAGATCAAACTACACATTAAAGTGTCAATGTCCACGACGCCCACTCCATTCCAAAAGCCTTTGCCGCCATCATCTTCCTTTGAAGGGAAGGACGAATGCCACGAAAAGGTCAACAAGAGGCAGGTTGACTGGATTGCCGGGCTGGCAGGCAGACCGCAAGTTTTTATTACGCATATAATGCCAGCGATTTGCCCAAAGGAGTGCGGGTGCTGCTGCTGCGGCGACTGAGGGCGGATCACAGAGGTCTGCATCATTTTTATACTTTTAATTTTTTATGCCGGTGACACAGTGACATGAAATGTCAACGAGCTGCAAAACAAACAGAAGCAGAAGTAGCAGCAGCAGCAGCAGCAGCAGCAGCAGCAGCAGCAGCAGCAGCAGCAGCAGCAGCAGCAACAGCAGCAGTGGCAGTGGAAAGAAGGTTCTGGGCAAGGACCAGGATATATATGATGAGCGTCCGTTGGGGATGTTGTCCTGCTAGTTGGCGCACAAACGTTGACTGCGCAGCTGCACACTGGGGAATTTGCCCTGTTTTTGTGGCATTAATGTATTTTTTAAAAGTTTTTAAATTTTGGATATTGAAGTGTTATTGTATTAACAATATGCCAAAATCTTATGTCTTATACCAAAAATGGTATTTTTCCAGTCCAGTATTAAAATACCAGCGATCAAAGTCAGCTGTTGGGAACTTACGTTTCGTTGTTGCATTTGCAGTCATTTTATAGTGCATTTTCAAATTAATATATCTTCGCCGTAAAAGCGCCAATCAATACAATTTAAAATGGATTGTCTTGCTCCAGGCTTGTACTATTTGTTGATACTAATATTTTGCCAAATTCGTGCGTGTATTTCTAACAATTTGTAATTGTAGCAGGTGGTGTCTGTACAAAGCTTTCGTAATGAAAGTTTAACTTTGGGAAGAGTTTTAAAAAAATGTTTAGAGTTGTTCAGTGAGTGTTTATATCCATGTTGTAGAGCCATTAATTCCTAATTCAGAACATCTAAGCTCAATTGCGACTTTTTGCCCCTTTTTGCGAAATTCCATTTTTTAGGAAGTAAGGTTATAATCAGCAATGCGGTGCTGCTGGAAGTATGGCGCCAGCATAAAAAATTTTTTAATGAAACAAAAAAATTTGGGGTGGTGGGACACGCCTACTTTT
>VNJQ01004093.1:0-37126 GCA_008042515.1 Drosophila truncata
TCGCGTGCGCCCCCCTCGCATCCCCCCAACACCAAGGCCGAAATATGTAATCCGTTACAGTTATGATAAATCATTCTTATTAATCTGGCGCCCAACGTGGGGCCACCATAAGATTAAATTATTCTTATTAATCTAACGCGCAAGCGTTTGACTAAATAATTGTTATTAATCTGACTCACAACACTTAATCAGACAAATTCTTTTCTTTATTTTTGTGTAGGCATTGTTGCGGTGGGCTAACATATGTATGTTTATATGTATGGATGTGTTTACATCTCAGCCAACGGTTGCCAAAACATTCTGCCAAACATTTATCTTCTCGTTTCACTCCGATCTCTAAATCAGGTGCATAGGATTATAGTTGTGAAGTTTGTACGCAGGCTTCAACTAGTCACAGCTGATAGGAGAAGAAGAGAGAGGCAAAATCTTTCCTATGTCATTATTTTCAGGGACCAGAAGTGTAGGCTATTTAGACGCTTGGATTTGCAGGTGAAAGGATTATTGTTAATCTTTTCCTGACCACGGATAATTAGACTGCGCCAAGGACCCATACTTTCTGTTTGCGACAGGCATCGCGCTGGTAAAGTGCATAGGATTTACAGTAGAGAATCTTTTAGAAGAGACTCACTGGCCACGCTTTGCAGCGAGATCGATATGCCGGATCGCGCAAGTAGGGTTTAGAGCAAGCTTTAGCTGTAAAAGCTTCGTTCTCATTGTTATTGTTGTTTGTGAGTCTGAGTTCGACGGTCAAAAGGTGTTTTATTTATTTATTTATTATTGTTATTATTTTCTTATTATTTATTTATTTCCTTTCTTATTTACATATATTTTTATTTATTTATTTATGTCGATCTACATATTTATTTACTGTTTTATTTGTGTTTACATATTGGTGTGACGTCATACGGCACCCAGAGCGGCAAGAGAAACAATTAAGCTCCAGTTTGAGCAGGGATTTTTTTTATCGCATGCAAGAAAAGGCTTAACTAGGCAGCTGTTCGGATCTGCAAGGTAGTTGACCGCAGTTAAACACAAGTAAATAAGAGAGGGACAGTCAGTAAATAAAGAAGCTTTATATACATAAACAAATTTTAGGAAATCGTCAGATACAAATAGCGAGATACGAGATAAGCTCGCAAGCTTAAGATTGTTCGGTTAAGTTTTATCCTTAGTGTTTACTTTAGCATTCAGCTCACTGTTAATTTAAAGTTCAGCCAAATTCTTCCGATTTAATGATTAAAGTTAGAAAGTCTGGAAAGAAAAAAAATGAGTGACAAAGAGAAAGAGGAAAGCGAAAGCGTTCCCAAATGTAGACTTTGCGATAAAGAACTATCTATATCCGCAACATACAAATTGAAGTGTGGCGATGAATTTCACAAGTCCTGTATCACTCCTTATTCTAGGCAGCATCAAGAGTGTCCAGTTTGTGGGGTTATAATCTTTCAGATGCCGTCGACTAGCAAATCCAAGGATTCGCCGGCGCCTAGCAGCAAGCCAGCTGAAAATCGCTCTGAGGTAAACATAGGCAGCATAGTGGCACAAGCCGTGCAGGGAATGCGGGACGAGTTGCTCACCCAGATGACTCAGCAAATGTCGCAAATAATTCAGGCTAATTTAGCGGCACCCAGAGAGACGAATGAGGATGTTAATGGGATACATCTGGAAAGACCACCTAGCCTAGAGTCGGAAGGTTCTTTGCGCAATCTTAGATTCACGCCAGGCAGCACTGGTTCCGATTTAGTCAATCGGCCAGATAAAGTTGGCCACATTCTAAATAGTTGGAAAATTCGTTTCAATGGCAGCTCAGAGGGAATTAGCGTCGATAATTTCATATATAGGGTAGAAGCGTTGACCCATCAGACCTTGGAAGGAAACTTTACTCTATTATGTGGAAATGCTAGCCTTTTGTTCGAAGGAAAAGCCAGAGATTTTTACTGGCGATTCCATAAAAAAGCTCCTGTTCTTCGTTGGGATCTTCTCTGTCAGGCTCTTCGAAAACAATACAGGGATACGCGAACCGATGTCGATATAAGGGAAGCAATGCGGGACAGAAAGCAAAGAGAAAAGGAAAGCTTCGATGTATTTTATGATGCCATAGTTTCACTAATGGATGGATTAGAGGTGCCTCTATCAGAGTCGTCAACCGTTGAGGTTTTGCGTAGGAACTTGCGGCCGGAAATTCGCCACGAGTTGCTCAACGTCCAAATAAGCTCCGTTGGCCAGCTCAGGGAAATTTGTAGGCGAAGAGAGAGTTTTCTAGACGACGTTAGGCGCAACAATACGTATCAGAGGATAACGCCTTTTCGAAAACAAGAAGCCGAGTTGCGTTTAAACGAGTTTCATCTTCAGTTAGCATAGCGGACGGAAGAAGTCAAGAAGTAATTGGTAGGATTAAGACTCTTGTTAAGTATAAAGATGAGGAAATAGAGTTAAAGTTTCAGTTAATCCCATCGCTTAATCAAGATTTATATTTAGGAATAGATTTTTTGGAAATGCTTACTATGATTTGGTGGATCTGCAAGGTCATTTTGTGGGAAGATACCATGCTAAGGACATGAGGCAATAAGTAAGCTGCCCCAAGCTGTGTTTTATCAGCCTTGGGAGTGTCACCCCCAAGACTGATCTTGTGAGGGGGGCATTTGTGGCAGACGTGGCTAGCGCCATCTAGGTTAGAGAAGATCTAGGCTAGCGCCATCTGCATAATAAAGGATGGAACTAGAACTAGGGACGCGGTTAATGTTTCGCACTGAAGAGGCAACAGTGTTAAGTGTCATTTCTCCTGAGAAGGAGAGAAAAGAAAGCCGAATCGGGCCCGAAGGGGGGTCCAACGTCGATCGCCTCATTTTTCTCGGTCTTTCTCGTTTGTGCAGTCTTAAAGAGAAGACGTAAATCTCGCACTTGCCACCAGAATTAGTTTTTTTACGTTTGTTTATAGCTATAACTATTTTTCTGAGGACCGGAGGAGTCGCCACGCCCATCTAGGCCGGACAAGGCCCATGCAGCTAAGCATCTAAGCGAATATATTTTTGATGGTTTTTTTTGCTGCAAGCTAGGCCCAAGTTTCGCTCCCGCTAAAATGCGCAAAGAAGAGGGAAGAGCTTTGCTAGCCCTTATGCCCTTTTAGTTCTAATTATTTATGTTCGCGAGCGGATCGTCGCGCTGTGAAATAGCGATATCGATATCAAGGAAAATGTAATTGCGGAAAATCCGGAATTCGGATGATAAAACCGCCGAGTAAAAGCCAGGAAAAAATGAACCTGTTATATTAAGTGATAGTTTTTGGTGTTGTAGAGAAAAAATAGGTTAGATCAGAGGAACAGTAAAAGAAAAAGAAAAGAACGAAAGAAAAGAGGAAAAGTGAAACTATTCCGCTGGACGCGCAGCTAAAATTTTTTGTTGTTGATTCTGTTTAGAGACGAAATGTAAAAGAATAATGTTTTAGTTAGAGGACAGCGGGCCCAGTTTTGTGAATATTTCTTTTCGTTCCACAGGTATTGCGGCATCATAAACGGAAGCGCTTTCGGCGATGGATCCCCGGTGAAGGAAAAATTATAATGAAAGTGAGTGGATGAAAAGAGGTTGTCCCTTGAAAAGACTCATTATCTATTTTTAGATGTTTTTCAAGAAATATGATTAAAATTACAATTGCCTTGTAAATCGCTTCCTCATTAACTTTTCTAAATAGCAGAATCAAATCAAGTTCGTGGCCTAAGCCAGCGCCAGGTCTTTTATTTGTTTTATTTACTTTTCGCTGAGCGAAAGCAAAAGCTCGCTATCCACGCGCAATTGTTTTTGTTTTTCCAAACTATTATCTTTTGTTCATTATGCCTTATACAACTGCTTATCGCAGGTTCCGTTCAATTATTCTGATTTCATTTTTATATTTAATTGTCTTGTATTTTATAGTTACAATTTAAATATCTATGTATGTGTTTATATTTATGCTTACGTGTTTACAAATATGTCAATTATCTTTAAGAGCATTTCTTTAGGTTTTAATAATACATTTATAATGTTTTAAATCCCCTTGTGTTTGCTTAACCTAGGATGATCCCCCTGTAAGAACCCGTTTTACAACTAAGGGGCCATTCCAAATTCTTAGGGTTATTATTGGTTCCGAATGGCCATGGCAGGGAGGGCATCTATCTGTCTCCTCGAATCAGCTGAGGAGCCCAAGTCATCTGAGTATAGTTCTGTCCGTCTGTCCAAGTCTTGTGACGGTTAGCTTTAACCACCCATTATTTTTGTCTTAGCACGCAAATTTCGATTCCTCAAGAATGGAAAAAGGCCGCAATGCAGGGGAGCAAGATCACCACCCCACTAGCCGACGAGCCGCAGCCGGATATTCTCGCGTGCGCCCCCCTCGCATCCCCCCAACACCAAGGCCGAAATATGTAATCCGTTACACAAAATTAAAATCGAAATTCTAAAATAATAATAAATTAGATGAAAATATGTTGATAATGGCAGTATGATACAGTAATGCAGTTTTTAATTATTAGAGACTTCATTAAAACCTTGAAAGAGACAACTATACTAGTCGGCACAATTATTTTGACAAAACCTTGGCATGGCTTTTAATCGTAGCATAGCTTAAAATGGCCAAATATTTACCTCTATGCATGCCAAATTTTATGCTTTTTGGTATTAGATCTCACTTTTTACAGACAGGAATGCATGCTGACTACAACTTTTTACACGGCATAAGTATTTTGAGAAGTACTAAGTAGTAAGAAAAAATTGTTAAAAATAAACAAAAAGGAAATATAATGGTTGCGTTCACCAGAACAACATGATCACTGATCACTGATGGATTTCTATCGATAGTGCGTTTCATCCCCAATTTTTTGCAAGATTTCATCCATCATGATCAGCAAAAAAGGATCGCAAAAATAGCACGCTACCTTTTCGCGATACTGATGGATTATATCGATGGTTGAAGTATCGAAAAGAAAAATAGCGAAATAAGAACGTAGCCAAAAGAAAAATATATTATTATTAATGAAAGCAGTGGTCAGTCATTATAATTACTTAGTTTTAACGAATTGATAATTATTTATATAATTATTATTAAGTTTTTGTGAGCAAGAATGAAGTGTACAGTGCTGCATTAGGATGAAATAAATTTGAAAGCACGCCTTTTCAATTAAATAAGGCGCCAAATTCAACAATTAATTATTTTATGAGGTCTCTGGTCAAAAACTATTACTTGGACAATTTTTATACCCTTTTTATACCCTTGCAGAGGGTATTATAATTTTGTTCAAAAGTGTGCAACGCAGTGAAGGAGACATCTCCGACCCTATAAAGTATATATATTCTTGGTCAGGATCACCTCCTGAGTTGATATAAGCTTGTCCGTCTGTCCGTCTGTCCGTCTGTCTGTCCGTCTGTCTGTTTCTACGCAAACTAGTCTCTCAGTTTTAAAGCTATCAACTTGAAACTTTGCACACACCCTTCTTTCCTTTGCACGCAGTATATAAGTCGGAACGGCCGGGATCGGCCGACTATATCCTATAGCTGCCATATAACTGATTGATCGGAAATGGTATAACTTCGGTGTTTTTAGAGTTAGAGAATTCAGATTTTTTACGAATGCTATTGTTGGCAACATAATACGACATACCAAATTTCATAAGGATCGGCCGACTATATCCTATAGCTGCCATAGGAACAATCAGGGAAATAATAGAAAAAATCATAACTTCGCTGTTTCTCAACATATTTTCATCAAACTTTAGATTTGGCCACTTAATATTATTCCAGAGATTTAATTTAAATTTCATGAAAATCGAACGACTATATTCTATAGCTGCCATAGGAACATCAGCGAAATAATAGAAAAAATCATAACTCGGTTGTTTCTCAGCATATTTTCATCAAATTTGAGATTAGGCCATTTCAAGTTATCTTAGAATTTCGTTTTTAATTACATAGCTCTGCAAGGGTATATAAACTTCGGTAAGCCGAAGTTAGCTTCCTTTCTTGTTAGTTATACGTACTGTTGTTAATTTCAATTATCTTATAAGCAAATTCAAATCAATGTTGGCGGGAAGCAGGAACAAAAGGTTCCAAGCCGATTATTTTTGAGGCGGCGAAATATATCATACGCGTTCACCAGAATAACTTGATTACTGATTACTGATTCATCAGTGATAAGTGATCATGTTGTTCTGGTGAACGCAACCAATGAGCTAATTTTCAGTATCTTTTTGAGTGCGTTATGGTACTCAGTCCATTTAATTTTGTGACATATCCAGAGATACACTCCTCGCCACTAGAATAGGACACCCCTTCATATTCATATTTATTCCGCCATACCATCCAAATAAAGTGAGATACAGAGAAAAGTTTTTTTGAATAATAAAGTATATTTTATTGAGATAATATAAACAAAAGATAAATTTGTTTTGTTGCCTGCAACTAACTAAAAAAAAAAATATATTAAAATGTCTTCCACTTTTGGGCACAAAATTTTGCGCCACTTGAATAGGACACTTAAACATAAATTACAATATTGTTGATTATCTTGTATTTTAACCAAACAAAAGTTTTAATTTAAGCTCTACTACGTATTTTTTATTAGGAATAAGAAATTTGAATAGTGTGTTGATCCACCTTTCTGCTCCAGAACTTCGCGCATCCTTCCTGGAAGGGATGCATACAATTTTTCCAAATATTTTAGTGAAATTGAGTCCCAAGCTGTTTTGATAGCTTCAGTTAGTTCGGAAATATTCGAATATTGTTTGCCCGACCTATAAACTTCACGGGCTAACCATCCCCAAACATTTTTGATGATGTTTAGGTCGGGTGAGTATGGTGGCCAGTTCAATAATTCCACATTTTGGCTCTGTATGTATTGTTTTACAACTCTCGCAGTGTGTATGGGCGCATTATCATGTTGATAAGTCCACGACAGAGGTCCGAAAAGATTTTGGAAGTGCGAAAATGCCCCTTTCAATATTTCCTTGTAAGCCAACGCATTCATTGTAGTAGGCACAACTATGAGCTTGTAGGTGCCATAATAGGAAATGGCCCCCCAAACCATAACGCCCCCAACTCTGCTGTGCAGCCTATCCAAATGATGAGTTTCCTTACGGAGATCATGAAAATAGTAGCTATATCCATCCGGTCCTTCTAAATTAAATTTTTTTTCATCGGAGAGGACCACTCGCCGCCATTCGGCCACCCACGTGACATGTGCACGGCTGAAACTGAGGCGTTGCGCTTTACGAGCCGGGTTAAGGGGGGGTTTTTTTTAAATTTTTAGTCTTTTTAAATGTTTAGCATTTGAAATAACACGTCGTATAGTTGTAAGACTGGCTTTAACTCCAGTCTTTTCTTTGATTTTTGCCACAGAGTCGTGCGAATTGGACGCTTTTCTCAATATTAGCCGCTTTTCCGCACTAGTGAGCATACTCCTTGTTCGTCCTTTCATGTTATTTCCATATTTTGAAGTATTTCTTAAATATGAGGATATAACATTCCGGCTCTGCCCAATATTTTTGGAAATTTTCGCAATCGAAAAGCCAGCGCCATTAAACGCTTGAATTTTACCTTTTTCCTCTTCAGTTAAGGCTTTACTACGACCCATTTTAAGGGATTTTAACCTATTTTACTAAAAACTCACAAAATAAGTTCGAAGAAAAAATTTTATGACTCCTCCCGCCGAGAAATAGTATAAAACTAACACATGTCCTATTCAAGTGGCGCATTTTTTCAGTCTTATTTTAAACTTATTCGCATGTATAGAGAAAAAACAAATACAAGCTTAATTAATAACTGTAAAATTGTTACAGAGAGTGAGAGTGAATCCTCGGAGACTCGTAATTTGCAAAGAAACTCTTATTTCCTCTATTGATTTCAATGTAAAGAGCAATTGCAAAGAGAGTATACAGGGTGTCCTATTCAAGTGGCGAGGAGTGTATCTCTTCCCAAAGGGAAGACCCCTCAAAAATTGTCTCCTTTTCGGTTTCTTTCAACGAAACTGTTCTTGAATATATTAAAAGAGCCCAGGCAATCTTAATAATACTTAAATCTGGACATTGGGGCGTCCAGTTCAAGACCGGAAGCCTAACTTCCTTATAAAAATCGGTAACCATTTGGGCATTGTGGCATAAGCCAATTTCCTGCTGTAGAGTAAACGTCTAAAAAATGTATTTCTCATTCCACAGATATGCATTATCGATCAGGACTCCTAAATATTCTCATTCGTTCATTGAAAACGATTTTGAGAACCAAGGCACGCAGCATACTGCATGCAATGCATATCCCTAGAATGGCAGGGTCGCCCCACGGATCATTTTTTGAGAAACTGGCCGTGTTTGTTGCCTTATGCATTTAAAAATCTTTAAAAAGATTATTTTATGACTACTTGTACATAAAAGAATCTTTATATGTTAGTTTTCTTGGATTTCTTTTGTAATGCGACTAGGGTCACACCGACTGGTGTCCGTCTGTCCGTCCGTCTGTCCGTCTGTCCGATTATACGCAAACTAGTCCCTCAGTTTTAAAGCTATCTGAATGAAACTTTGCAGGTAGTCTTCTATATGCTCTCACTCCTACATAAGTCGGAACGGATCGGACAACTATATCATATACCTGCCATAGGAACAATCGGTAAAATTTTCGAAAAAATGTATAACTGTCAGTTTTCAACATATAATCACCAAATTTGATATTTGGCCATTTTATTATTGTTTCAGAATTTCGTATTAAATTTCATGAAAATCGGACGACTATATCTTATAGCTGCCATAGAAAAAATCGGGAACAGTAGGAACATTCGGCAAAATTAAACAAAACAAAACTATAACTTCGCTGTTTCTCAACATATTTTCATCAAACTTTGGATTTGACCACCTAATATTATTCCAGAGTTTTGATTTAAATTTCATGAAAATCGGACGACTATATCCTATAGCTGCAATAGGAACAATCAGAGAAATAAAAGAAAAAATCATTACTTCGTTGTTTCTCAACATATTTTCATCAAACTTTAGATTTGGCCACTTAATATTATTCCAGAGTGTTTATGCTAGGAGGCCCTCTGCGTCGCCCGCACCGACGCCTCTGCCCACCGAGCAACACAAAAGGTCGGCTACTCTTGCGCTCCCGGATTTCGGCCCTTCGCGCACCAACGTCCAAGCGAACATACGTTCTCCCGCTCTCCGCTCCTCGGCGTTCCCGATCAGCACTCGCCTTCCGCTACTCGGGCCCGCTCCCGCACTGTTAAGGTCAGCTTACCGGTCGGGAGTGCGACCCTTATGTTAAGTTAAAGTTAGTTACATGTATGCAGCGAAATAAAGCTGACGCGCCCTGAATTCTACCACAGACGCCCCCGACTTTTTTCTTCGATTTGTTCCGTTCGCGCGGTGGGATTTTTCTACTCAATCAGTGGTCCTTTTCTGCATCACATCCCCGACTTCTGGATCTTTTGCGGCAACAGCGCCCCCTACAACATTATGGTCCATCAGAGCCGGATATTTTTTTGGATTTTCTACCAGCAGTTCTCGGCATCGTTCCGCCAAAAGATAAGTACGATATTTTTCCGTCTCCGTGTCTCTGCCGGTCTTCAGCAGTGTTCCGGACATTAAATTTCGTTCACACTGCTGCAAGATTTTTTCCTTCCGTGTCAACTCCAAGTCCGAGTTTTCCGACATAACGGCAGTTTGAGCATTTCTACTCTTCTTCGGCTTCAAATTCTGCAAAATTTTCCATTTGTCATACATACAATCGTGACAATGTGTGAATATATATATATAATTTGGGTGCAATTAATCCGCAAGTGAACAGTGGAATTGTGTGGTGACAAAATAAGGCATAATTGATGTTGGACAGCGGGTGTGAATTGGTTTCTGAAATTTCCAAATTCGCCGAACAGTCCGCCGCTGTCGAAATATTTTTTATCCAAGCAGTGCCATTTTTTACACCACATAACCTTTCTGTTCCCCCAGTTATACAGTCCACTCAACGCTCCACTGCGCAATGCCCTTACACATACATACATATCTCCGTATTTAAATGAATGCCCATTTACATATTTTCCAATATATTTTCTGCCTCCGATTTCAGAAACTAATATAAAAACGAAAGTTCCTTCAAATTTAATTCTGCCGCAGCAGCTCCGTGTTGTTTTTTTGTGTTGCTGTTTTTCTCTCCTGACTTACGCACTGCTCCGCCGTCGGCGTAACCCAGTGAACATTTTCCGCCCCAACAAAAGCGCAGGTTTTAATTCCACCTGTCCGGCTAGATAAATTGAAAACAAATTATTTCATTATTAATTTTCGCTCGGAAAACAGCCAAGGATTTCAATTCCACCGTTCCGGCCAAGTAATAATTAAATTCGAAAATTATTAATTTATGACTTACGCACTGCCCTGCCGTCGGCGTAACCCAGTGAACATTTTCCGTTCCAACAAAAGGTATAATTCCACTTTTCCGGTCACGTAATAATTAAATTCAAAAATAATTAATTATTTTAAATATTAACTTCCGTCCAAACAAAAGCCAAGGTTTCAACTCCATCGTTCCCCTCCATAATAATTAAATACGACAACAATTGGTCTAAAAACTAATTATCATTAATTATTTATTTTGTGCCAAATTCGAGCCAAGGTTCTAATTCCACCTTTCCGGCTCCGCAATACCTAATTTTGAAAATAATTAAGAATTCAACTGCAATATTTCTTTAAATAAACAATTAATTTTTTTTTTTGCGGAAGAAAATTAGCTATTCGAGGGCCTCTCTAAATCCGATTCAATTAAGGATACAATATCCACGTACGAGCCACACACATATATACATATATATAAATATACATATATAGATTGTCATCCATTTTTGCCGAAAGAGCACGAACTTTTCCGATACTCTTTCATTTTTTCGTGTCTCCAACGTTGCTTATACTCCGCATCAGGCACCATACCACAACTTTTTGGGTTGTGCTTCCTGCCGTCTTTTTCTCCACACTTGAATTGGGCCGCACGAATCGTGCAGCACACGACTTTCCCTTCGACGTCGCCTAGTTTTCAACTAGTTCCTTCGCATCTCGCGATCTCACCGTTCGCATCACATTAGCGTGACCGCCATCGTTTATTACGAGGCACCTGAGAATGCCCACGGGAGACGACAGAAAGCCGCGTCCGATCCCATCCATCCGTTTGGACAGATCTCAATCCGCATCTCCGCGGACGCCTCTTTTAAAGCCTAAGACAACCAGTGCCATTTCCAGGGCAAAGAGCGACGAATCCGTCGATACAATCCCCGGTCCTTCACAAAGGCATACACGCTCCGTTGCGAAGATGGCTCAAAGTGCGGTCGAAGTGGCGCTAAAAAAGTTAATCGCCACAACACTTCGGATTAGCCAATTTGAGGCTAACATAAATACTCCGGGTGCCCCAGAAACGGAAGGATGTTCCCAATACATGTGCGAAGTCCATCGGGACCAAATTCGGGCCTTGTGGGAGAAGGTGGAGAAGAGCTATGAGAGCTGCTCCGAATTGCTGGCCGTGTCCGACGACAATACGGCCACCTCGACAGTGCTGGAATCGAAGTACAGTTACTGTTACTCGGTTTATTCGAGGTGTATTGCCCAGCTTCGGCAAAAAATTGCCTCCGAATCCGCTCAGGCTTCCGCCATTATCCACGCGCCCCCGTCTACAGGCTGCCGGTTACCCCCAGTGGATACCGAGGTCTTTGCGGGTGATTATCTTCGGTGGCCCACCTTCAGAGACTTGTTCACGGCCGTTTACATCCAGAACTCGCGGCTCACTCCGGTAGAGAAGTTGTTCCACTTGCTATCCAAAACGAGTGGTGACGCTCACACCATTGTTTCTAAGGCTCCGCTTACCCATGAGGGGTTTGGCGTGGCATGGCAAAGCCTCACGGACCGCTTTGAGAACCGGCGGCTATTGGTCAACAGCCAGTTAAAGATTCTCTTCAACATCCAGGCTGTTCCTCAAGAATCCGGAGTCGCGCTGAAGGAGCTGCAAGCCACCATTCAGAGTTGTCTGACAGCCCTGGAAATGTCCTCCATCAAGGTTGAAGCTTGGGATTGTCTCCTGGTCTTTATGGTTTCCTTAAAGCGCCCCAAAATCACACTTTTTATGTGGAAGCAATCCATACATAATAAGGCTGAAATTCCAACCTGGAAGGAATTGGATAATTTCCTGACAGAGCGCCATCGTACTCTGGAGGCCATCGACGATGTCAGGCCTAGTGGCTCCGGGAATCTTCCGCTTAGATCGTCAAATGCCCCCCCACCTGTGCGCAGGCTCCATTATTACGAAGCACGAGTGGCTCCAGCAACTAGAGGGTGTGACCTGTGTTCCAGGGATAACCACCCACTCCGTATGTGTCCACGGTTCCTCGCAATGCATGTCGATGAGCGATCGAACTATGTCCAAAGAAAACAACTGTGCTTAAATTGTTTCGCATGAGGCCATCAGCACCGTGAGTGCACAAGTGCTCACTCCTGCATTACGTGCCACAGCCGTCATCATTCCCTGCTACATCGCGGCAATCCCATGCCAACCGTTCCAGGACCTCTCCTTTCGTCAAGTCCACGACCCATGCCCACCGAGAGAAGCGCTGCTGCTCCTGGAGACCACTCAAATGTGCAAATGTGCTATCCTGCTCGGAACAGCGATTGTTAATATAAATCATCTTGGCCGCGACATCCAAGCTCAGGCTCTGATCGATTCAGGTTCCGAGCCTACGCTCATATCTGAGCGGCTCTTCAACCGAATCAAACTTCCATTTGACACAGTCCAGACTCAAGTTTCCGGTATCAATCAAACTGTTGCCGGGCACTCCACGAAGCTTTGCAAATTTTCCATTCGCGTTCTATCCAGACCCGGGTTACAGTTAGAAGCGAAGGCCTATGTCCTTCCTCAACTAGCCGAAAAACTTCCTTCGCACCCAGTTCCGAGAGATCTTCTAAGGAAACTGCCGAATCTCCCCTTAGCAGATCCAACGTTTTTCGACAGCTCCGAAATCGATGTCCTGATAGGAGCTGACATGCTTCCGTCTGTGCTTTTGGGCGGCTCTAAGAGCAACATTTTGGGCTCTCTTCTGGCCCAGGAAACGATTTTTGGCTGGGTACTTACAGGCCCAGTTTCAACCGAACATACTAACGACGTGTCGGTGTTTTCCACACGCATTTTCTTCGCGTTCAACGGATCATTAAGGAACTGCCCAACCAACCAAAGCAGACGTTCCCGAGGTATTCGATCCTACCCATGCCGAGTCTGCCAAGGGAACCATTCTCTTCGGAAATGCCTCCGTTTTCTTAGGCTTAGCGCTGAGAAACGGCTCCAGGCAGTCGTCAAACATTTCCAATTGTTTGGCCCACGAACATTCCGAGGGAACGTGCCGCAGTGGTGATCGATGCAAAAAGTGCAATCGGCACCAGCACACGCTCCTGCATACGCACGAAGGTCCAGTGCACGCAACCCGTTCGCAGCAACGTGCCCCACCGTACCTGTAGCTCCTACGGGGCTTATTTTTATACCATCCTCTGGAGGGCAGGTGTACCCGAGGTACGTTGTCCTACCAATGCCGTCCACTGCAATGTTCCTGTTTACTGTGCTGTTCCGTAATCGTAGTTCTAACACGTATGTTGCCTCAGTACTGATTAGTTGTTTTTTCTCCGTCATATTCTGCCAGTCACATACACCTTCATGACCAGGCAGCGCCAAACAGACAGGAAGCCAGGATCACCACGAAACTCTGCAGTCGCTCATCGACTTTCGTCCGCCACTTTCCGGCAGTCTTCAGCAGCTCATCGACCTTCGTCCGCCACTTTCCGGCACTCTTCAGCCGCTCCTTGCCTTTGTCTGCCTCATTCCGGCGATCTTCAGCCACGTCAGCGTCGCGGCATCAGCGGAGGGATGATCTACTACGCCTGCCAGCAAAAAAGGGTTTTATTGCAACCCGAGTGATTGCAAGAGGGGGGAGAATGTTTATACTAGGAGGCCCTCTGCGTCGCCCGCACTGCCGCCTCTGCCCACCGAGCAACACAAAAAGCTCGGCTGCTCTTGCGCTCCCGTATTTCGGCCCTCCGCGCACCAAATTCCAAGCGAACATACGTTCTCCCGCTCTCCGCTCCTCGGCGTTCCCGATCAGCACCCGCTCCCGCACTGTTGAGCTCAGCTTATCGGTCGGGAGCGCGACCCTTATGTTAAGTTAAAGTTAGTTACATGTATGCAGCGACTTTTTCTTCGATTTGTTCCGTTCGCGCGGTGTGATTTTTCTACTCAATCAGCGGCCCTTTTCTGCATCACATCCCCAACTTCTGGATCTTTTGCGGTAACAGCGCCCCCCTACAACACAGAGTTTTGATTTAAATTTCATGAAAATCGGACGACTATATTCTATAGCTGTCATAGGAACATCAGCGAAATAATAAAAAAAAAAATCATAACTCGGTTGTTTCTCAACATATTTTCATCAAATTTGAGATTAGGCCATTTAAAGTTATCTTAAAATTTTGTTTTTAATTACATAGCTCAATTGTAATCTGCAAGGGTATATAAACTTCGGTAAGCCGAAGTTAGCTTCCTTTCTTGTTATATATAAGATTCGTAACGCTATACAATTTTCTGGCACACGTGTTGGCATTTTTTCGTACTGGCTTTTGAACCGGCTCCAGGCTCTCTCTCTCTGTTCAAAAGCCAGTGAGAGACTGCTCTAGAGCCAGCCGCTCTCTTGTACGCATACAACCAGAGCTACCGACGTTTGTGTGCACACCTATTCTCATAAATCGTAATTGTTGTTCTTGGGTTTACTTATACAAGCAAGCGCATTCTATTTTTAGATTTTTACTCTCTCAACTTTATAAGAGTGAGAGGGAGCGATTGTCGTGGCCAACAAAAAAGTAGCCACATATTGCAAAACGATTGTATGCTCCTAACCGGCTCCAGGCTCTCTCAAATTTTGTTCAAAAGCCAGTGAGAGACTGCTCTAGAGCCAGCCGCTCTCTTGTACGCATACAGCCACAGCTACCGACGTTTGTGTGCACACGTATTCTCATAAATCGTAATTGTTGTTCTTGTGTTTACTTATACAAGCAAGCGCATTCTATTTTTAGATTTTTACTCTCTCAACTTTATAAGAGCGGAGAGGCAGCGATTGTCGTGGCCAACAAAAAAGTAGCCACATATTGCAAAACGATTGTATGCTCCTAACGCATCTTACTACTTCAAAATGTCTTTGGTTTTAAACAAGTGCGAGCAGCACTTCTAATGCATTGACAATAGAGCTGTAAAAGCATCGATACTAATATCGATGTATCGATGTTTCTATTTTTTGCGTTAGTATCGATTTATTTTTTAGAGTATCGATATATCGTGTTCTGTCCAAAATTTCCTAAAATCATCCAACCCCACCAGTTGAACCGCCCTCAACAAAAAAAAGAAATATAAATTAATTTCTACAAAATAAGTCCGAATTAAAAATTCGATCAAGTAGAGTTGACGCAAAGTTGCATTTAAGGCAATATAATGAGAGCCATATTGGAAAATAAATATTTTATTTAGATGCAAAATTAATGTATGTCGGAGAGGACATTAAGTAAAGCTGAAGAAAAATTGTCGGATAGGAGTTGTGGTAAGCCAAAAATAGTTGATAAACTACTCCTTTTCAACAAAAATCATAATATGTGATAATCTGTGAAGCTTGATCTCCCATATTCCTTTAATATATGTTAATAATATGTTAATATGTTAATAAATGTATATTATCGAAAGTATTCTTGAAATACAATAAAGGTATCAAACAAAGAATAACTATTATGCTTTATTTTGTTAGTACCTAAAAAAATACGATTTATCGCGATATATCGATATTTTGAAAAATCAATATCGAGTTGAGAACAGATGTTCGTGAGCGCCCGTTTTAAAGGTCGGTATCCAGACACGAAAACAACATACTAAAAAAAGTTTGTGGCTTAAGCACAGTCTCCAGAGAAGAAAACCAAGTTTTTAAGCCGTGAGAGAGAGCGAGAGGCAAATAGTTGAGAACAGCTGTTCCTGAGCGGCCGTTTTAAAAGTCGGTATACAGAGACGAAAACCATATACTATAAAAAGTGTGTCACGTTAAGAGATTATCGTTTAGTATTTCCAGAAGGGGTGCAAAAAGGAATAAAAAATTTTATGAAACAGGCTGTTTTCAACCCTATGCCTCTCGCTCTTTCTCTTGCAGTTCCTTTATATATTTCAAATTATGGATCGACCCATGAACAAAAAGGCGTAGAGACGTCGAATTTAGTTTATAAGAGTTAATACAGTTTATATAATTAAGGCAACATTTTTGGATTGGGCAATTATATAAATTTGCGAAGATGAGGGGAGGACCTGAAAAGGAATAATGAAAATAAAAATAATAAATAATTGGACCTGAGCTTGCTTTTTCCTGAACCGGACACCAATTCATCCTTGCTAATTAAAACCCACATTCAATTATACGATATCCTTGTACAGGTGTTCTAGATTGCTATATTATCACATTTGGGAGCTGTCCAGTAGAGGCTGCGTCGCTAGAATGCATGCCATTTGCTTAGGGACACATATTTTTCAAAACAAAGCATTAAATGTTGGACATGCTCTAAGTTTTAAGTTGAGCCGGGTTTCAAGAAAGTATGCACGCATCATTTGTCCTCGAAAAATGCCGACGAACACGTAAATACAGCGGTCACAACTCAAAATATTATACATTTTGTTTCGCTGCGTTTTCTTGTCTGGATACTGCGCTTAAGATACAACCGCCAATTTTCAAAAAATTAAAAATGGAATTTTGGAATAATAAAGTATGGCCAAATCTCAACTTTGATGAAATAAAGAGAAAATATATCACTCGCTTGGAACGACCATTTGCTCATAAATTTCGTCAGACGAATTTATCTTATGTTAGTACTAGACCTAGCTGGAGGAATTTTTTTAAATTGCAGAGATAAAATGCTGCAAAAATATTTTTCAGCTTTTGTTTGTATATTATGGCATTGTATATCTGGGCACTTCTGTTTTTATTAATTTTTCTTTTATTATATAATAATACAATTTCGGAAAAATCCCAATAAAACTTAGTTTCAATTTTTTTTGGTGAAATGAGTACGTAGCCAACACAAATGTAATCAATGATTGTACAAATTTGGGAAAATCTTTTGATTTATTTTCAATTGATATATCTGTGTCACAATATATATGAAATATTAATATTCAATGATTAAATTAAAGAAAAGCTTATATTATTCGTCACTTTTGGTAATATTGGTTAAACAACATTTTACTTCTTTGTACAAGTTACCAGAAGATTACTAACATTACAATTCTATTACAAGTTACCGAAATATCTCCATAGATAGAATTCGCGATAGAATTCAATAAAATTAATAAAAATAATTAATTTTACGTAATTGGTGGTACGCGGGACACTTATAAATTATTAATGGAATAAGAAACACCATAAAGCAGTGCAAATAAAATCAAAAATTCCAGTAAAAGTAAAGAAATAAACAAATAAAAGTATAAATAATTCGAAATTAGGGAAATTTGTCGATCAAGAATCAATCGAAACAATGATAAGGATTCGTCTAATACTTTAATACATTTAACAAATGTTTACAAATTTAAATTAATTTTAAAGATTTAGCATTTCTTGTATTTTTGTTATGACTTATGGTAAACCATGTTGACTGCGTTTTTTATCTCTTAAATAAATAGATCATTCTGTCCTAATAAACGATAACTTTTACATGGTTAATAATTAGCATAGATATTTTTTAGTTAATGACATTAAAAAAAGATTCTTATTTTTAACAAATTCTTAAATTTTTTTCCTTTATAATGTTTTATTCGAGTAATAATGCATCGCAGAGCCAACAAATGCAGTTAGAAAAGATCTTTCCAGTCGTTAAACTATACGATATTGCAAAGATAAAAAACACAAAACAAGGCAATGCAGAACTTAGAACTAATAATAATCAAAAATACTCAGTGGATGAAACTAGTATTGATAAAGCAAAGCTGTATTTTGTACAAAGTGGAATATTAGGAACCAATAACTTTAAGGAGTCGTGTGACTTAATAAGGAAAACGTCAACTATTCATGCGGATACAAGTCTAAGAAATCAGGTGAGGATAATTAATGAAATTATTTATTAATTAATTATTATTAATAAAAACTATATAAACATTTGTAGATCCGGAAGACGTCGTTGTGTCTACGTTCGAGAGTAGTTAACGAAAGAAAGAACAGTAGTGATGTTTCTCTGATTAATCTTCAAGCGGAAATCAATTTAATGAAAGGTACATTAGACCAAGGAGAGATCAAAATTATAACTCTAAGGGCAGAAATTGGCAAGCTTAAGGTATGAAATGGTAATATAATAAAAAATGAATCAAACTTCGGCACGTCGAAGTTTGTTAAAACTATACCTTTAACATTTCTAAATTATATTGTAATAAGAAAGGAAGCTAACTTCGGCTTATCGAAGTTTATATACCCTTGCAGATTACAATTGAGCTATGTAATTTAAAACGAAATTTTAAGATAACTTTAAATGGCCTAATCTCAAGTTTGATGAAAATATGTTGAGAAACAACCGAGTTATGACTTTTTTTTATTATTTCGCTGATGTTCCTATGACAGCTATAGAATATAGTCGTCCGATTTTCATGAAATTTAAATCAAAACTCTGGAATAATATTAAGTGGCCAAATCTAAAGTTTGATGAAAATATGTTGAGAAACAGCGAAGTTATGATTTTTTCTATTATTTCCCTCATTGTTCCTATGGCAGCTATAAGATATAGTCGTCCGATTTTCATGAAATTTAATACGAAATTCTGAAACAATAATAATAAGTGGCCAAATATCAAATTTGGTGATTATATGTTGAAAACTGACAGTTATAATTTTTTTTCGAAAATTTTACCGATCGCTCCTATGAAAGCTATATGATCCGATCCGGCCCGTTCCGACTTATGTAGGAGTGACGGCATATAGAAGACTACCTGCAAAGTTTCATTCAGATAGCTTTAAAACTGAGGGACTAGTTTGCGTATAATCGGACAGACGGACAGACGGGCGGACAGACGGACATGGCTAGATCGACTTGGCTGTTGATGAAGAATATATATACTTTATAGGGTCGGAAATGTCTCCCTCACTGCGTTGCAAACTTCTGACTGAAATTGTAATACCCTGCAAGGGTATAAAAATACTAAATATTGTTCTTTTTATACCTCTGCAGGGTATTATAATTACAGTCAGAAGTTTGCAACGCAGTGAAGAAGACATTTCCGACCCTATAAAGTATATATATTCTTGATGAGGATCAACAGCCGGGTCGATCTAGCCATGTCCGTCTGTCTGATTATACGCACACTAGTCCCTCAGTTTTTAAGCTATCTGAATGAAACTTTGCAGGTAGTCTTCTTTGTGCTCTCACTCCTACATAAGTCGGAACGGGCCGGATCGGACGAGTATATCATTTTTTGGTAAGCCGAAGTTATCTTCCTTTCTTGTTAGTATTATTATTTACACACAATTAATTTTTTTATTTCTATTTTTTTAGCGATTACTACAAAAGATAATGCATGTTCAGATGGAAGATTGTAATAATCACACAGAACAATCCTTAATAATTCAAAATCCAATGCCTAGTCTTTGTTTATTTTGTCAACAAAAATATAGTATAGGCATGAAATGACCGTATTGGCAATATAAAAATAATAGTTTATAGAAATAAAAACAAGAATAAAAAAAACTTCGGCATTAAATAAAAAAACTTAAATGTGTTGTATAAGACATTCTAAACTTATATAATTTTGTACTGCCGAAGTTATGAAAAAATAACAAAATTTCCATACCTCAGAGTTGAGTAAAATATATTCAAAAACGGCAAATTATATTTTTAAATATTCAAACGTTGCTTTAGTAATATTATCACATTCGTAATTATATAAAAAAAATATCTTAGATTCGAATTATTATATGTAAAATTCTAATAACAAAAAGTTAGACAAACACAAAAAATTTGAATATAAGAATTAATATATGGCTCATATTGAAATTATTTAAAAAATGTTAGTTAATTAATCTTGATACACAATATTTAAATATGTAATAAAAGGGAAAAAGTAAAAATGTACATATATAATTGTTGATCGAAAAATATCCATTTTATAGAGGTGGCAAGCTTTTTCTCCGACTAAAGATAGCTTTTTTCATTCTTGTTTATGTTATACACACACAGAAGTAGTATATATTTATCTATCAGTATGTATCCGAGAGACGGAGCACAAATATTTTTGGTTATAAGCGAAAAGCTCGTTGAAAATTTTAGAAATTTTCCCGTGAAAAATTGTTTGGTTGATTTAAAAAAATTGTGTTTCTTATAAATTTTTTTTTAATAAAAATCAATTAATATCGGACAGAATTGGCTTAAAATAATTCTATTCAATTTCAAAATGCATTTTAAGACTTTCTTTAGTACCGATCTATACTTTACATAAACAATTTGTGTTGAAAAAACATTTATAATGGATGTATAATGTGTTTTAAGTTAGTAACTAAATGCTCCAAGAATAATTATATCGATGGTTTAAAAATAGATGTCACAATTATATAGACTTATCGGTATATTTTAAATTTGTATCCTGCATATATGAATCCATAATAATATTATATATATTATTATAAATAGTAGTACGCTATATTTATATGTAGATTAGCAGCTCTTTTATAGATAAACAATTTATGGTGTATTGATCAACAAATATTCTTCGTTATTTTTTAAAATGAGTGAATGTGAATAGAAAGATGAAAAACTTATAAGTTTACTGTGATTCTATTGTACAATAAAAATACGCGAAATTAGCTTAAAGTAAAAAAAAAAAACTGAAGACGTCATGCATTTACAGGAGAATCTCAGGTATGTAAACTTTTGGTGATGACTTATTCAAATATATAAAGTCTATCGGTTAACTAATGTCACAACTATTCCTTAAGTCCTGAATAATCGATACCTTAGATGCTATCGAATATGTCCTGCCTTATGAACAGCACATGCGCAGTACTTTGCCTGGAAAATTGGAAAAGTAGAAGTTATATTCTATGTCAGCTGCTGGCTTTTCAGATTAATTGAGAAAAAAATAGCGAAATCAATACGACGTTTTGTAATTTCCGTAAATATTCTTTACTATGTAATGTATTTAAAATAGAAAGTATCCGAGCTTAGTGTAGTCAAACCAACAAGGTGACAAAATCGACCTTTAGGTTATAGTATTGATTCCGCTCATTAAACGGGGTTTTTGCAACTTTCCATTAAATCTAAAGGGGCCGAATTGCTAAAAGTTGAGGTATGTATTTAAAAAAAAAATTGCTACCTTTTATTTTCTCTCAATATTTATCATTTTTTTAACTCTTAACCTTTATATCGTGAAAAAGCTTAATAGCTAATTATTTTTTCTATAAGTCCTTTGTAGCATAGGCTTAAAACAGTGTAATAACTGTATGGGGTTGTTTTTTCCGTACAATTATGGGTAAATAACAATATATTACGTTACTATGGGTAGGGCTGTAAGAATCAACTAAGTAAATTTTGTAGTTTAGGTAAAAAAGGTTGATATTGGTAAGATTAAATTAATAAAAATAGAATATTATCCTTTAATAAAATTTAGCATAGGGAGTTCCTTTTCATAAAATTAAGAATACATTTTCTAAACAAAAAAGGAAGTTAACGTCGTCCGAAGTTTGTATTCCCTTGCAGATTACAATTGAATCATTAAGAATTAATACAACATAAATTTAATATATTTATTTAATTTCATTTATATATGTATGCATATTACATTTCAAGTTGCAGTTTTACATTTCTCACACTATATGAATTAGCCGTCAAATTTTCATAAAAATAAATGTGAAATTCTGGAATAAAAATAATGAACCATTTTGTAAATTAAATTATATGTCGAAAACTGACAAAGTTATAAGTTTTTTCTAAAATTTTTTTGATTGTTCCTATGGCAACAATAATATACACTCCGATCTGGCTCGTTCCGATTGAAAAAATATAGGCGACCATGTCCAAACTTTCATTAAGATAGCTTAAAAATTGAGAAACTAGGAAAAAAAATATAATAAAATTTACAAAATTATTACATTAAAGATTCTAAATGGCAAAAATATGGCTACGTAATAATACTGCTGAAAAAATTTACTTCATATTGCTAACGATATCTATACATATTTATTATTTTTATATTGGTTGCGTTCACCAGAACAACATGATCACTGATCCCTCAGGGATCGGTGATCATGTTGTTCTGGTGAACGGGTATGATCATTACGCCGTCTCAAAAAACATCGGCTTGGTACCTATCGTTATCTTCCTGCTTCCCGCCAACATTGATTTGAATTTTCTTATAAGATAATTGAAATAAACAACAGGTAACTGTAACTAAAAAGCAACTGGAGACATTTTAAAATATTCCTAAAATTGTCCAAGTAATAGTTATTGACCAGAGACCTCATAAAATAATTTATTGCTGAATGTGATGCCTTATTTCATTAAAAAGGCGTGCTGTCAAATTTATTTCATTCTAATGCAGCACTGTACACTTCATTCTTGCTTACAAAAGCATAATAATAATTATATAAATAATTATCAATTCGTTAAAATTAAGTAATTATAATGACTGACCACTGCTTTCATTAATAATAATTTATTTTTCCTTTAGTTACGTTCTTATTTCTCTATCACCAAAAAAGGATCGCAAAAATAGTACTCTACCTTTTCGCGATACTGATGGATTATATCGATGGTTGAAGTATCGAAAAAAAAAAATAGAGAAATAAGAACGTAACCAAAGAAAAAAATATATTATTATTAATGAAAGCATTGGTCAGTCATTACAATTACTTAATTTAAACGAATTGATAATTATTTGTATAATTATTATTAAGTTTTTGTAAGCAAGAATGAAGTGTACAGTGCTGCATTAGGATGAAATAAAGTTGCCACATTCAGCAATAAATTATTTTATGAGGTCTCTGGTCAAAAACTATTACTTGGACAATTTTAGGAATATTTTAAAATGTTTCCAGCTGCTTTTTAGTTATACGTACTGTTGTTAATTTCAATTATCTTATAAGCAAATTCAAATCAATGTTGGCGGGAAACAGGAACAAAAGGTTCCAAGCCGATTATTTTTGAGGCGGCGAAATATATCACACGCGTTCACCAGAACAACTTGATTACTGATTACTGATTCATCAGTGATAAGTGATCATGTTCTGGTGAACGCAACCCATAATTAGTTGTGTTCAGCAGCACAACATAATAACTGATCGCTAAAGAGATTGTATCGATAATTTTGCTTAACGAAACCATTATCAACAATCATAAGCGACACTTTAGTAGGAAATAGTGAATCTGCAACTTAATTAACAACTTGACGATGATATTTTTAAAAATATCCTGTCAAGTATGGCCTTGGCAGCCTATTAAATCGGACGACATATATATTTACCTGAAAATAAGACCGCCCAGTAATGTACATCTATTTATGTGTATACCAACATATGTATGTACATATGTATTTGCCTTTAATAATTTAAAATCGTACATTTCTTTTTCAGGAACGATAAAAATGCTTCTGTTCCTGATGATGGTGCACTACCCTCATCCAACCAGGAGCACTATATAGACTCTGGAAGGGATTTAAAAAAAAAACTATTGAGATTTCATCCATCGCCGCCCACAAAACCACCGCCGCCCGCGGCTTTGGGAGCTGCAATCCTGCAGTCTCGTCTCCTAAAGCAGATAGAACACGAGGAGAATCCAACTCCCGGATCTGCAGCGGACCCTAATAGAAATACAGAACAGGCAACAATCGAAGAGCATCGCTATCCAAATGCCTTGCAACGATCGGCCACCTTGCCGGCGAAACACAATCGTTTAGGTTTGCGCAGTCGAGTCACTTTCAAAGTGCCATCGTTACCAGTACCTCCTGCTGTTCAACTTCCAATTCCTGATCAATATTCTAATCCTGAAAAGATCGCCAAAATCGTCGTAGGAGCCAAGGAAAAGGAATCCAACAAGATGACTTCGGAAGATCTGCTGCAGCCGGGCCATGTGGTGAAAGAGCGTTGGAAGGTGAGGATGGTTCCATGTCTGATAAAAATATTTAATCGTGTTGCTTACAAAATCTCTTAGAAACTATACGTTGTCTTATTATTACTTAAATATAATTATTGTAACTTTCAAGGTCGTTCGAAAAATTGGCGGCGGCGGCTTCGGTGAAATCTACGAAGGCCAAGACCTTATAACTCGAGAGCAAGTTGCTTTAAAAGTAGAGTCTGCGCGCCAGCCCAAGCAGGTACTCAAAATGGAGGTGGCCGTACTTAAGAAGCTGCAGGGCAAAGAGCACGTTTGCCGGTTTATCGGTTGCGGCCGCAACGATCGTTTCAATTATGTGGTAATGCAGTTGCAAGGCAAGAATCTAGCCGAGCTTCGACGCGCTCAGCCGCGAGGTGCATTTTCGCTTAGTACAACACTTAGGTTAGGCTTACAAATACTAAAGGCCATTGAATCGATACATTCGGTTGGATTTCTTCATCGTGATATAAAGCCGGTAAGTCTCTCTTTTTTTATCAAAATGTCAGTTACAAATGTTTTGATGCAAAGGTCAAGGTACATGGATACTTGGGCCATCGATGTTTTTTATGGAATAGAATACATACGATAGAGAGTAATTATTAGTTCCTTAGAGCTATTTATTAATTCTCAAATAATTCCACAAATACACGTTCAGCTTAAAAACAATATGATTGTATTTATGTCTATATTTTCCACACATTATATTATATATATTTTAGAGCAATTTTTCTGTTGGTCGATTGCCTTATAATTGTCGACGCGTGTATATGTTGGACTTTGGACTGGCGCGTCAATATACAACGGGCACGGGCGAGGTACGATGCCCCAGAGCTGCCGCTGGCTTTCGTGGCACTGTTCGATATGCTTCCATTAATGCCCATCGGAATAGGGAAATGGGACGACACGATGATCTATGGTCCCTATTCTATATGCTCGTTGAGTTCGTAAATGGTCAGTTGCCTTGGCGTAAAATTAAAGACAAGGAACAAGTGGGCTTAACGAAGGAGAAATATGATCACAGAATATTGCTAAAGCATCTACCGTCTGATCTCAAGCAATTCCTAGAGCATATACAGTCGCTAACCTATGCCGATCGACCAGATTATGCGGTAATCTATATTTATATTTTCTTTATATAATTAATTTAACAAAACGCATATTAATTATTTTAGATGCTCATAGGGCTTTTTGAGCGCTGTATGAAAAGGCGGGGAGTCAAAGAGTCAGATCCTTATGACTGGGAAAAGGTTGATTCAACGGCCATCGTCGGCAATATCAGTGGAACAACAGCAGGAGGCAATCCCCTGGTACCCCTTAAAACCGATTATGTCCATGGAAATATAACGCAAATGACTGTGGCGGCATCCAACGCAAGTGGAACGGAATATGTGAGTTTATTGCCAACACATTTGATTCTTATTTTGGAAAATAAGTTTCTAAGTTTTTCTACTTTTGGACATATCGATATATATATATAAGTTAAGTCCTTGACAGGACTTGTGGCGAGGCTATGTCCTCGATTTATACCTATTCCCTCTGAACGATTTCCTTAGTCGGTGCTTGAATCCCAATGGTCCCAATGATTGGGAGTCGGAAGTTACAAGTCAACGTTATAATAGTTATTTTATTGAATAGGTTCGAATAAAATGTGCGGATCAGTAATTATAAGTGATCTAAGTTGATTCACCGTCCAATCGCTTCTGCCCTCTTCCAGAGTCGCTGTCCGGCCTTCAGCCCTCGGTAGGTGGCCGTTCCGTTGGCGCCAGCCGTCGTCGGCGTCGGTGTCGGCGGCAGCGCTGCAGTACTGCATACCTTGCAGTTCTCACCGGGGGAACGGTTGAGTCGTGCGGTCAGCGCTCCCGTGGCCGGACGGCGGATGTCGATATGCCGAGTCGGCACGGGGAGCGGGGGAACGGTTGAGTCGGGCAGTCAGCCCTCCACTGTTAACTCTTCCCTCTTCGAAAATCTGCGTCCCGCAGATCAGCAACTCTTCACGGGGGTCGGACTGGTGGTGTGTGCCTCCAGCTCGACGATGCCTCGATGCGTTGGGATACCTTTGGTGGAGGTTATTTTCCTCCACACAACATATAGCAGCGAGGCGACAATGAGGGTCATCACTGCTTCTGTCCGCCGAAGTTTATATACCCTTGAAGATTGCAATTGAACTTTAAAATTAAAAACGAAATTCTAAGAGAACAATGAATGGCCGAATCTAAAATTTGATGAAAATATGTTGAGAAACAACGGACGGACATGGCTAGCTCGACTCGGCTGTTGATGCTGATCAAGAATATATATACCTTATAGGGTCGGAGATGTCTCCTTCACTGCGTTGCAAACTTCTGACTGAAATTATATAGTAATACCCTGCAAGGGTATAACAATTTTTAGATATTGTGGACAGCTTCTTTAAGTTCTGCAAGCTGAAGTCTAGCACGTATTTCAGCGAGAGTTTGTATCCGGTGGCGGTTACTTTACTCAGCACAGCAGGCATGGCCATCACGTGCGTTGTCGCGTAACTGCTGTAGGTCATGTTGATGGTCTCGTTGTCGTACTGGATTATTAACGATCCCGGTAGCTGGCGTGCTCCTGAATTTGTTATGACCGTTCCATTAAAATTTGTCAGGAACAGAGTGCCATCGTCGACCAACTCCACTACCTCCTGGTCGTTCCTTAGGTGATCGCAGAGAGCGTGTCCTCCCTTTAGGAGTCTGGGGATGCAGCTGGCTTCGTCCAAACTTCTTAGATTCCTTTCCCGCCAAACAGTAGTATTTCCGATGGAGAGGCAGTCACCCAATACCGCGTAGGTTTTCTGGGGAGCCATCGCCAGCTTGTTGTACTCCAGCACTACTTGCTTGCCCTCCGTAATTGTGGGGTAGAGAAGCATTAGTTTGTAGTTGGTGTCGACGACTTTGGGTAGTGCCAACACGTATAATATGCAGGTCCCGTTGGTTAGAATTGAGGGCTCTGCGAACTCTACCGCTTCCACCACATTTTGATATGGCAGACTGCGGGTTTCCGCCAGAGGGGTTTCTACCTCATTTTGATCCAAGAGGTTCGTGTTCACCACGGACGCTTTCGCCAGTTGACAGGCCCTAGTGAGTCGTGCGTAGCGTCAAACAATCTCGCATTAATTCGTATCTGTTGGTTATTATTCTGGATTCCTGCGACTGAAGGATGGTATTCCAGTCTGATGCGTCGGGGTATCCGGCAACCCATTTCCAGGCCGATCCCAGCCAGTCTATGGATCGAGGCGCGCGGTGTGCCGACGTCATTCTCTTAATGCCATCGGTGGCTTTTTCCAGATAGTGGAATATTAGCGACGCAACTCAGGCGTCGGTGATTAACGAAGTTTCTTTTGTGGTCTTGTCTATTATATTCTGTATCTGTCTCAGGTCCATTACGTGGGCGAGCTTGAATACCCCGTTCACACGCCATACCACGCCCTGCAGAAGTGGGACGACCGGCGTATCATATTTGAAGATATGTAGGGCAGTTGCGACTTGAATAATCGCCGTACTTGTGAATGAGATGTTATTCAGTTTTTATTTAGTATTTACTCTTGGTGTACTAATTTTATACTTTTGTTAACTGTTATTCATTAGTTAATTATTTTTATATATTTTTAATATATTTTTGTACTTAATGCTTATTTATTTTTTTGTGTTTTATATTTTTTATGTGTTTTTTCATTTATTTTTTATGTGTTTTTTGTACTTAGTTTAGTTTCTATAATTTTTTATCTTTTCATATTTTTTTTCGTTATTTTTTTATATGTTTTTTTTATTTTTTTCCAAGACCCAAAAAAATGTTATTGTCTTTATTGTTACTTAAATTAAATAATTATTTCAATTTTTATTTTTATAGGATATTTGTGAAACGTTTTCAGCGATGTGGTCTCTAACTTTCTATGTGAGACTTATGGACTTATGGTATGACTCTACCATTGTCCTCTACTTCTTCTGATCTGAATCGATGTTTATCCTTGCTCTTGATTTGCTTATTGCAGACATAGACAGTGTCCCCCTGACTGTATTGTAGAGGCTGTGTCCTGTTTTTATTCAGCCTATCGGTTGACATTTTCTGTTTATGCAGGAGTAGCCCTCTTATGTCCTCCTCCGTTTGTTCTTTAAAATTGGTGAGTCCCTTATAGTTTATTCTTGAAGTTCTATCGAAGAATATGTCGACCGGTTTACGGTTTGTCACCGAATGGACCGAGTTGAGATATCTGTCTACGACAATAGAAACCAACTCGGTTGCTTTTTGGCTACGTTTCTCATTTTTCAAACATCGGTATATCTCGAGGAAGGTTGAGTGAAATCTCTCTACCTGGCCATTCACTTCGCTCTTCTGAGAAGGCGTGTAATAGACGGCTATTCCGAGAGATTCTAAGTAATTTAGTACGGTGGGGCAGAGAAGCCCCTTTCGTTGTCTGAGACTATTGTTTCTGGTTCAGTGAAATAGTGTAGGACTTCGGTCAGTCGCTCGCGGAGATGGACTGCCGATTTTGATTCTATCGTAAAAAGCTTGGCAAATTTTGAGAATTTATCGATGCAACTCAAAAATTTGAGGTTTTCGATTGTAAAAAGGTCAATGTGCAGGATTTCGCATGGGTAACTAGGGATAGGGGTGAGCTGTAGTTTCGGCTTGGCCGGGTGCCTATCATATTTAAACATTTTGCAGGCCCGGCAAGAAGAGACCAATGACCTAATGCGGCTGGCCATTCTGGGGAAATATAATTTTTCTAGGATCTGTAACTTTATCTCTTTTGGATTCCTGTGGGCCCTAGAATGCAGCATATTTTTTGTAAGCTAAATTTTGTGTGGCATCAATGGGAATCAATTGACGCACGTAACCTGTATGTGGGGTTTTGCAAGAGTATTCCGGCCTGTCTGGGTCAAACACAAGTTGACTCCTAAACACGTTAAGGGGGCTTCCACATGAGGAATTAAGTCCGATGCGTCTTGAAGCGCACTGTGGACGGTAGCAATGGAGTCCGTTGCTGAGACTGAAGCTGCGTCGGCATTGAGGTAGTTTACATTTGAGACGATGCGTGAAAGAGCATCAGCAACCACATTAGATTTGCCTGGTTTGTAGATGAGCTCGCAGTTGTATTCCTCAATACGCGCTTTCCACCGCTTTAGCTTGGCATTATAGTTTCGATTACCTAGTGAAAAGGTCAGGGGCTGGTGATCTGTATAAACTTTAATTGACGCGGCGCCGTAGAGGTAAGATAAGTAAGTTATCGAGGGCCCATACTATCGCTAGCATTTCTTTTTCGTTTACTGCGTAGTTTTCCTCCGTTTGGTTCAGAGACCGTGAAATATAGGCGATCGGGCGGTCTTTTCCATCGTCGCTTTGAGAGAGAACAGCTCCTATTTCATAATTGGAAGCGTCGGTTGTCAAATGGAAAGGCTTGTTAAAGTCCGGAAATGCCCGAACTTCCGAAGAGGCAAGAATGGTTTTCAAATCTTTAAAGGCTTTCATGCCTTCTTCGTCAAGTGAAATCGAAATCTTGGATTGAGAGGCCTTAACCTGAGCGTGCTCCCCCCTCGTGAGGTTTGTCAAAGGTTTAGCAACCTTCGCGTACTCGCAGATAAACTTCCTATAATAGGATGTCATTCCTAGGAAACTTTTAAGTTCCTTCAAATTCGCAGATGGGGGCATATCCTTTATGGCCTTGACTATTTTCCCGTCTGCACGGATCCCTTCTGCCGTTACCACATAACCCAGAAACTCAACCTGGGTGCGCAGGAACTGCGTTTTTTCCAAATTCACTTGCAACTTGGCCTGTCTTAATTTTTCGAAAACAGAGCAAAGGTTACACCAGTGAGACTCATAGTCTTTACTAAAGACAATGATATCGTCGATTTATACGTAGCAAATTTTACCTGCTCTCTCAGGACTACCCAGACGGGGGAATTATAGGGGCTTTTGGAGGGCCTGATTATCCCCTCGCGCAGGAGCTCGTCAACCTGGTTCTCCACCTCCCCTCTCATATTGGCTGGGTAAGGGTAACTTTTCGAGTATATGGGTTCCTGAGTACTCGTTCGGACTTCGGCTCGAACACTCGTATCCACGGCCTCGCCTGGCGAGAGTGGCTCGAAAATAATGGAGAATTCGGAAAATAGGGATTCAAGGCATTCCCTGGCTTCCGCTGGGTGTTGGCTGTCAGTTAGCGAATGGACATTCAAGGAAAGCATGGCAAGTAGCGGAATCTTTATTCCTGGGGATATTGTTAATGAGTCATTTTTCCTGTCAATAATTGCCTTAAGGGATTTTAATAATGCCATGGAAGGCAGTTAAACCGGGAAGAACGAAGCATGTGACGAGGAAGTCATTGCCTATGGGGCTAAAAAATGGTCCGTTAAGCTGGTGCGTTATTTTTATCTCCCCTCCCGCGGATTGAACCGGGAAGGGTTTCGGCAAGGGCTTGCATCCCTTGGCTATCTGGGGGCTAATGAAGTTCTTATTCGCTCCAGTGTCTATTAAAAACTGTAGCTTTGCCCCGTCTTTCACGCCATACTCTATGTATGGAACGGTAGAGAGGTAATTTTCTGGTAAGGCTTCATCATAGTAACCCTCGCCGACGGATTCCTTATTGACGGTAAGGCTGAGATGGTAGAGACCTTTAGAGTAGTTGACATGATTCATCGAGGCCAGATTCCGCAATTCTAAACAGATGGCATAGGCCTCTGGCAAATTTTTCGGGCTGCGAATTACTAGTAGCTTAGAGAGGTCGCCGCTTGGGCCTCTGATAAAAACATTACAACGTGCAGATTCTAAGGGTAAAAAACGACTTTAGTGTGATGTAGTTACAATTATTTGGTAGGGCAGGCGGGAAGTGGTTTTTTGTGCGTGTGTGCAATTTTTATTATTTTGTTTCGTGAGGTTTTTTTTCACATTCTTTTTTTTTTGTAATTTATTATATTTTTTTATTTGGTGAATTGTTGTACTGTCCTCTTGCAATCTCTTTGGATTCCTTCATTCGGTGTTAGGCACGGTGGGCCGTATTGTTCCTTTTTGGTTTAATACCTACTAGGGTAAGGTTGCCAAACAATCCACTAGGCGGCCCTTTCAGTGCTGGTAACACTGGGCGTATCTACCACACCACTTTTTCTTTTATACATTTTTTATACCCTTGCAGAGGGTATTATAATTTTGGTCAAAAGTGTGCATCGCAGTGAAGGAGACATCTCCGACCCTATAAAGTATATATATTCTTGGTCAGGATGACCTCCTGAGTTGATATAAGCATGTCCGTCTGTCCGTCTGTCCGTCTGTCCGTCTGTCCGTCTGTCCGTCTGTCTGTCCGTCTGTCTGTTTCTACGCAAACTAGTCTCTCAGTTTTAAAGCTATCGACTTGAAACTTTGCACACACCCTTCTTTCCTTTGCACGCAGTATATAAGTCGGAACGGCCGGGATCGGCCGACTATATCCTATAGCTGCCATATAACTGATTGATCGGAAATGGTATAACTTCGGTGTTTTTAGAGTTAGAGAATTTTTGTACGAATGCTATTGTTGGCAACATAATACGACATACCAAATTTCATAAGGATCGGCCGACTATATCCTATAGCTGCCATAGGAACAATCAGGAAAATAATAGAAAATATTCTAACTTCGCTGTTTCTTAACATATTTTCATCAAATTTGAGATTTGGCCACTTAATATTGTTTGAGAATCTTAGTTTTAATTTCATGAAAATTAGACGACTATATCCTAAAGCTGTCATAGGAACAATCAGGGTAATAATAAAAAATTCATAGTTTCGCTCTTTCTCAAAATATTTTAATCAAATTTGGGAATTGACCACCTATTATTATTTCAGAATTTCGACTTTAATTTTATAGTTCAATTGCAATCTGCAAGGGTATATAAACTTCGGCGAACCGAAGTTAGCTTCCTTTCTTGTTTTGTTATAGCACAGGCCGCTCGTAACGAGTTACCGCAGCGGTTATCAAGTTAAATATTTTTTGTGTTTGCAACGCACTTTCACGGTTTGGTCTCTTCTTTCGTTTCCCGATAACCTTTTGCGCTCGTGAATAAGCCGGGAGGTTAGATCACTGCAGCGGGTCGGTCATATCATCTTTATAAGACTTTTCTATTAATTATTTAATTTTACTTGTTTTATTTGTTACTTTTGTTTGGAATCGACTGCGGACACATTTTCACTCTTGGCATTCTTTTATTCCATTTGTATTTACCGTTTGCTTCGTATTTTAAAGAGACAATTTTGTATTTCTCTATTTATTTTATTATTTTTTTTCCTCGGGTTTCATATAATTTTTTCCTTCCTCAAATTTTTTGTCATTTTCTTTCTTTAATATTTTACTCACGCAACACACACAACACAATTTTCACTTCCTACCTTTAACAATTTTATGGATCCTCATCCTTAATGGAGAGGTCCCTGCTCGGGCGCCAGTCAAGTCCTTGGCAGGACATGTGGGGAGCCTCGCCATAGTCTCAGTCACTATGGCGAGGCTATGTCCCCGATTTATACCTATTCATTCCTCTGAACGATTTCCTTAATCGGTGCTTGAATCCCAATGGTCCCAATGATTTGGAGTCGGAAGTTACAAGTCAACGTTATAATAGTTATTTTATTGAATAGGTTCGAATAAAATGTGCGGATCAGTAATTATAAGTGATCTAAGTTGATTCACCGTCCAATCGCTTCTGCCCTCTCCCAGAGTCGCTGTCCGGCCTTCAGCCCTCGGTAGGTGGCTGTTCCATTGGCGCCAGCCGTCGTCGGCGTCGGCGTCGGCGGCAGCGCTGCAGTATTGCATACCTTGAAGTTCTCACCGTGCTCCAGTTGCACGGTGAGCGGTCGTCGTGCCCGGCGGATGTCGCCGTGCTGAATCGGCACGGGGTGCGGGGGGCAGGTGGCCCATCAGCTTTCTTGCCGGTCGGATACCAATGTGCCGAGTCGGCACGAGGAGCGGGGGAACGGTTGAGACGGGCGGTCAGCGCTCCCGTGGCCAGACGGCGGATGTCGATATGCCGAGTCGGCACTGGGAGCGGGGGAACGGTTGAGTCGGGCAGTCAGCGCTCCCGTGGCCGGACGGCGGATGTCGATATGTCGAGTCGGCACGGGGAGCGGGGGAACGGTTGAGTCGGGCGGTCAGCCCTCTACTGTTAACTTATATATATATATATTTTTTTTTTTGCAACACGCAGTATAGTTACATTGATCTGAACTATTTATGTTGCGTTTCGGCGTTTCATTCGATATTCGATAGGTAACTCGAGTTGGAGGACATAGGCTATAATAGGTCAAGCTACATTTGACCTTTTCTAACTTCTTTCGCCCTCTTAAACAAATTTTTCCATTTTTACTAGGTCCGAAAGCGAGGGGACATTGAAACAGCTCACATTACAGCCACCGAGCCCTTGCATACTAAAGAAAGAGTAAGTACGAAAAGAAATTCGTAATCGCTTTAATATAATTAACTTTGTTTAACCTTTTTTAAGGTGGACAGAAACTGCAATGCCACGACGTCACTAAACCCACAGCCAAAAACTTCCGGAGAAGCTAGCTTGCTGCAGCATGGTGCCAATAATCAAAATGTACAAAAGAATTTACTAGTCACAAACACGCCTGTACCCATAAATCCCAACACTCAAAATTTGACCATGAAAGCACCAGTAATTGGAATGGGAGAAAGTCACAATGTACCGCAACCAGTTTTCCAATCGAAAGGAAACCAGCTACACGGTACTGGCTCCTTTTCCATGACAAATCAAAATAATTCAGCACCTGTTTATGGAAATTCTGTAAGTCTCTTGAAACCCATAAACAAAAAGAAAAAGTTGAACTAAAAGCAGTTTATAAGACACATTTCCCAAAATTCAAATCGTTACAATCTGTATTTAATAACATGATTTTCTCCATTCTTAATATAATTACAGTATCCACAATCCGAGGAGAAAGCGCTACCGAATCTTATGCCAAAGAATGCAACAAAGTGCGACACAGTTGACACCGAAGACATTGGCGTTGCGAATGAACAGAAAAATGTGGAAATAGTCGAAGTGCAACAGCAGATTCAGAAACCACAATCACAAGTTCGATCGGGAAATACAGAAAATCAAATACAGAAACAATTGAATGAGAAATCAAATGAAATTCAAAATCGATCAACGGATGAACCAATCAAATCAGCCACATTTGGACGTCTTCGTGTGCTTACAGCCCCGCCAATGAGTGTCCATGAACTGACGGTGAATCAACAAGGACTTATCGATCTGCCATCAATGAAACAAGAGCAGAATGCGCCATTTACAGCTGGCAACCTTGCTTGCAGTGGTACTAGTTCGTCTTCGAAATTCGCCATCAATTTGCATGGTCAAATGTTTAATATATCCAATATACCGCCAGTCAATCGTCGTTCCGCCACATCCACCAACCTGAGACCATCATCTTCGGGCGGTGGTGGAACAACCAACACCACCACGAGCTCGATTCAAAGAATAAACAGTGGATCAACGACAACAGGAGGTGGAAATACTGGCAGAAGCAGCTTTACGGGCGACCGTGATCACTCGGTAACGCAGTTTGCTCTAATCGATGATGAGAATGTGTCAGCATTACAACAGGTTACTAAAGGCGGTGCCGTTACACTGGCCTCCCAATGGAAGAGTCAATTTGATGATTCGGAGGATACTACTGATAACGAATGGAATAGAGAGCCGCAGGTATGTAGACAGTGTTATGTTGTTTTAATTTTTAAAATGCATAAAATGTCTTCTTCCTTAACTATTAACTACGATTTGTGTTTGCAACTTTAAAAGAATTTGAATAACCGTAACAACTTCTACTGAATTATCTTGAACTCTTTAAAAATAAACACTTGCTAAGTATTACACATTTCGCCTCTTAGTCTCAACCCAATTTCGAGCAATTGATCAAAGCGGATATATCATTTCCGGTTGCAAATAAAGCACGGAAAACGGCAGTCAACGTCGCTGATACAGTGAATTCAACCAACCTCCAAAGCAATGGAAAAGACAAGGCAAAAAGGTAATCTTTAAGTGTAAACTGTTTATAAAAACTAAAAAAAGCTAATACTGTACTGTAGAAGACTAGTTGAAAGTTTCATTCAAGATAGCTTTAAAACTGAGTTACTAATTAGTGTATAATCGAACAAACGAACGGACATTCGGACCTCTCTAGACCTTATTTATTTTATTAGTTGATTCATTCTATTATTAGGTTTTCTACCATTCTATAATAAAATCTACAAAATCTCTGATACAACTACAACTTAATAGCAATAATGTTGTTATCCTTGTAAATGAGTTGTTGTTGCAAGAGAGATGTTGTTGAGGTTGTTGTGGGCACAAATCCCGATTTAAATCGAGGTATTTTCAGTACAAATTCACCAATTTCTGAATTTTAGAAACCAGGCGAACAGAAAGCAGTAAATAATTTTGTCAAGTTTCGAACCTCTACTCATTATTTTGAGTGAAAGAATTGACTTGAGTGTTTCTCAGTATTTATATCTGCTTTGCTGAAGCCAAGCTTTAGTTTTTCAAGGATAGTAAAAATAATAACGAAAAACTTCCGATTATCATAATAGACTTCAAAAATAGTTTTGGAATTTACTTATTTAATTTACTTTTTTAGATACATGCTCAACATAACAGGAATAGAGAACTACGAGGCGTTACGAATTTCGATACCGAACTGTTGGTCGGAGCCAGCCATGGGTAATGTATTGCGAAAAGACTTGGAGCCGCCAGCTGTACAGCAAGCAGCATTCGATGATACAGTAAGCACAGCTTTTAACATTTCTAAAATATTAATGAAAACACATAATTATGTATCTTATAATATTTTTGAAGACATTTTATGCATGTTTAGGATTTGGTGAAAACTATGTGTAATTTTCTTATTTAAATTTAAATTAAGGTTTATCGAATGGATATAGCCAGAAATGTTTGCGTCAGAGAAACCTATTCGGAAATTGCAGTGCTGGGTAATAATACAAAACCCTCACCTTCTGTGGTTTCAAGGAACACTATTCAACCTTCTTCTTTTAAAGAGGACTCGGCCTTTCAATCAAATACATCGAATGAGAGTCAAAAAAATANATAGTTTTGGAATTTACTTTACGAACCTCTACTCATTATTTTGAGTGAAAGAATTGACTTGAGTGTTTCTCAGTATTTTTATCTGCTTTGCTGAAGCCAAGCTTTAGTTTTTCAAGGATAGTAAAAATAATAACGAAAAACTTCCGATTATCATAATAGACTTCAAAAATAGTTTTGGAATTTACTTTACGAACCTCTACTCATTATTTTGAGTGAAAGAATTGACTTGAGTGTTTCTCAGTATTTTTATCTGCTTTGCTGAAGCCAAGCTTTAGTTTTTCAAGGATAGTAAAAATAATAACGAAAAACTTCCGATTATCATAATAGACTTCAAAAATAGTTTTGGAATTTACTTTACGAACCTCTACTCATTATTTTGAGTGAAAGAATTGACTTGAGTGTTTCTCAGTATTTTTATCTGCTTTGCTGAAGCCAAGCTTTAGTTTTTCAAGGATAGTAAAAATAATAACGAAAAACTTCCGATTATCATAATAGACTTCAAAAATAGTTTTGGAATTTACTTTACGAACCTCTACTCATTATTTTGAGTGAAAGAATTGACTTGAGTGTTTCTCAGTATTTTTATCTGCTTTGCTGAAGCCAAGCTTTAGTTTTTCAAGGATAGTAAAAATAATAACGAAAAACTTCCGATTATCATAATAGACTTCAAAAATAGTTTTGGAATTTACTTTACGAACCTCTACTCATTATTTTGAGTGAAAGAATTGACTTGAGTGTTTCTCAGTATTTTTATCTGCTTTGCTGAAGCCAAGCTTTAGTTTTTCAAGGATAGTAAAAATAATAACGAAAAACTTCCGATTATCATAATAGACTTCAAAAATAGTTTTGGAATTTACTT
>VNJQ01004098.1:0-21288 GCA_008042515.1 Drosophila truncata
CTAAGGATAAGGTAAACAATTTCAGAAGGGGAGAGCACAGGGCATCGGCACAATACCTAAGCACACAGCCGGGTATTCCGTCGGGACAGCGAGGAAGGAAGGAAATTATGAAACTGTTTAAATCCTGTCATCCTATTCATTTATTTATTTATTTAATTTATTACTGTTTGAGACTAGGGGCTACGCGAACATTGTTTCGCTACTAATTGATGTTTTATATAATCCAAGAGTGATAATAAAACGCAGATAATTCAATTTCCTTTTTTTATGACCTTGCAGTAAAGGAGACATCTCCGACTCTATAAAGTATATACATACATATATTCTTGATCAACATCAAAGCCGAGTTAAACTAGCCATGTCCGTCGGTGTGTCTGTTCCTACACCAACTAGTCCCTCAGTTTTAAAGCTATCTGCATAAATGAGTTAGTCTTTTATATAATCTCACTCGTACATATATATGTCGGAATGGGCTGGATCAGACAACTATATGATACAGCTGCCATAGGAGCGAACATCTTCACTTTTGAATTTTCCTTTCGAAATAATAAATTTTTCTAACCATTAAGGCCATAAACCAGGGGTTTTGCTCATTAGTTTTCCTCTTGAAGTCTTAGCTATAAGTAAATGAAGTCTTAGCTATAAGTACATGAAGTCTTAGCTATAAGTAAATACTAAGTCTTAGCTATAAGCTCTTAGCGATAAGTAGCCATTGGCGGTTTAGCGGGAAGGAAGCTAGAGCGTTATCGATATATCGATAACGAAAGCACGCCAGGGTGCGATCTCTAAGCCGGGATCGGTTAACCGATTCCGGAATTTTGTTTACGTTCGCCTATAAAAGCCGGCACGTGCCTTGGCTTTGGGCCTCTTGTCTTCCGCCGCCGCCTTGTCACCGTGCCACCGCGCCGCCAGTGCCACCGCGCCATCAGTGCCACCGCGCCATCAGTGCCACCGCGCCGTCAGTAAAAAACAACCCCCATCGACAGTGACGATAAGCCGCAGTGCAGGCCCCGCCGCACCGGCTAAAATATATAAAAACCAAAGCGTGCCGCGTCAGTGCAGTGACCCGTATACCCGGCGCCGCCACACACTGCCCGTGCTCTGCCGCGCCAGCACAACGCCGCCGTCGCGGCCCGTGCCCGCATTCCGCGCCCCGCACCCAGCCAAGGTTTACCTGGCCGCCAGAGGAGACGAATGTGAGTGCAAAATTACCTCCGTCTTCTACCCCCCCCCCATTTCCGCGACCCAAATTTCTTGTATGACCTTCTCTGCCCACGACTGAACATTATCCTAGCCGGAGATTCGTTACACATTCGAAGCATGATTACTACGGAGACAACCTTTAAAGGTTAATTGTACGGCGGTAAACGTACCACATCCTAGGAGTTTAAGAATTATATTTAAGAATTATATTGGATAGTTGTTGGCTCCATCTTCATTTATGACGCATTCAATAGATTTGAATGAGTGGATTGTTCCAATGACATTATTCTGAATTATTTGATTAGGGCATTTCCATTTATATTCTAAGGCTGATGTCAGAGTGGGAGCGAGAAGCGAAGCGAAGCGATGCGAGAAGCGATAAGCAAAGAGAGAGGGTGGCAGAGTGAAAGCATTGTGAGAAGCGAGCTACATTTTTTTATTTTCAGTTTTTAATTTGATCGTAATGGATTTGGACGAAGTTTTCTTTGCTTCCCGTGCAACAATTAATTTTGTATTAAAAAAAGTGGGCGTCCACTCGCTGAACTGCAGTAGGGACAGTAAAGGAGAGTTTGCAAATTTTTATAAGGGCTTACGAAAGCATCCAGAAAAGTTCTTTAATTAATTAATTAAATTAATTAAATTTTCAATGTCCATTTCGTTCTGGGGTTCTCTCACAAATGACACCAAATGCAATAAAAAGAAAACAAAACGCATGAGAATCCTGTAAATAAAGCTCAGAATGCAAAAAAACAATTGTACGTTCTGAGCGATTTGATGCGATAAAGCAGGTTGCAAACTGCTCTCACGCTTTGCTCTAGCTTTATCACTTGAACTCGCTTCTCGCTTCGCTCTCACTCTGACATCTTTCAAGCGATTGCATATGAAAAAGGTTGCAGAGGTTTATCGATCGTTTTCGTCCAATATTATCGCATCGCTTCTCGCTCCCACTCAGCCTTAGCCGCTAAAATTATTCGCTCAACCATTCATTACTATTAGACCTCTAAATTTGCATATTTTCTGATTTTTTATGCTATTGAATTCAAATTTTGTATTTAGACATTATATCGTTCAAATATTAAGAATTTGGATGCATGTTCAAAATATGCTAAATATATATATATGCAAGATATATGCAAAAATGTATGCAATATATGCCAAATATGCAAAATATAGAAAAAATGTTCTATATATATGCAATCAAATTTCAGGAAAAAACAATTAGAAATAATATTATATCACATTGTGCGTTCGACACACGCTATGCAATATTATTTATATGTGATTCCTACTTTGCTCATGGAATATGTGTTATTCTACGAGCGAATTTTTGAGCGTAAAATAATTAAATTTTTGTGAAATGGAAAAAATAAATACAAGAATACTTTGGATAAATGGTTTAACAGCGTTGCGTTGGGTTTCGTTGCACCCAATCCCTTTGAAAATAAACCACGTCTTTTCAACAACTGGACCTTGTTGACCTGTGTTATTAATTAAATTAAAAAACTATTTACCCCTCAAGAATCGCTTTTAATGAATATTTTGAGTTTTGTTTATCATAGGCATATCTTGTATATATTTTGCATATGCATATTTTTTGGCCGCGGTTGACACTTCTGTGGGAATACCCATATACCGATATTCGACTGACCGAACTGGACGAGTACGTTAACGTGTTGTTTTATCCATCAACGATCCAGTCTCACGCACACGCTTCACAAAACTATCCACAAGCTGCCTGGAAGGCGCAGTTTCGGTTGAAGACTCTCCACTTTGGTAGAAAGTTTTCAATATTTCCCAATTTTCTTCGAGCGTAAACTTAACTATTTCGTAAACCGCAAACCTTCTACTAAACATCGGACACATTGACAATAATATTCGATATGTCAAAGTCAAAATTATCGATATTTCAAAAAGCAAACGCTAGATATGCCACCCTGTATTTTCAAATTCACCATACTCAATATTTTGAAAGCCTGACGTAAAGGAATCTCTTTGAGGGCAGATTTGAGTTCAGCACATTAAAAATTGTCGGAAACGTATATTCCGGTTCTGTGTTCTGTTGAACAAGTAATAAATATAAATATTATCTTTCTTCTACTAATTTTTATCTTTATATTTAAATATCTAACCGGATTTACAATTTTTGATAAAACAGGACTGGACTTACTAGCACAGGTAGGCGCGTATATTGACCTGGAAAGAAAGGCTATAATTGTCAATGGGTGTGTTGAGGCACTGCAGTTTCACAGTTGCGCGCAGGTTAATTGCACAGATATCAGTGACATATTGTAGTTATACAGACGGAATTTTGGGAAATGCTGTCTTACAATGTGAATGTTTTTGCTGACCCGAATAAAAAGCTGCCTTTTAACACAAAAGTTGTTGGGCATATCCGAACAGAGAATAATGAGCCAGTCTATTCAAAAATGTATCCATTTCCCATGGGAGCTGCAGATTTTGTATATAAGGAGATCAAAGATCTGCTCAGAAACGGTATTATTCGACCCTATATGGGTCGTATAAAAGAAGGGCACTGATGCATCGGGGTCGCCCAATAAAGACTTGTGGTGGATTTTAGGAAATTAAATTCGAAGACGATCGCCGACAAATACCTGATGCCGATATTTCGATGATACTCTCAAGCCTCGGAAAGGCAAGCTATTTCATAACCCTTGGCCTTAAGTCTGGGTATCACCAGATTAATCTCGCAGAGGGTGATCGAGAGAAAACATCTTTTTCGATAAATAGTGGAAAACACGAATTCTGCGATGGCCTTTTGGCCTAAAAAACGCTTCCAGCATTTTCCAACGAGCAATCGACGATGTCCTTCGATATAAAATTGGACATTCCTGCAACGTCTACGTAGACGACGTCCATCAGAGATTACATACCGCTAACATGAGGGTATAACAAGAAAAATCAAAATTTTTTATGGAAAATGTTGAGTTTCTCGGCTTTGTTGTCTGCAAAGAGGGTATAAATACGAGTTTAGATAAGTTGAGGGCCATTAAAGAATTCAAAAAGCCCAGTAAAAAAGCCCAAAAAGCAAGATCGTTTTTGGGCCTTGCTAGCTACTATCGTTGTTTTATTAAGGATTTCGCAACGATAGCAATACCTTTAACTAAAGGGAAAAGCGGGTAAAGTTCGCAAATATCGATCAAAGAATATGTCTGTTGATTTAGATGATGCAGAAATCAATGCGTTTGACAGACTTAGGAACATCCTTGCCTCAGGAGATGTAATTCTACACTACCCAGACCATTTGACCTGACAACAGACGCTTCCTCTACCGGGATAGGTGCGATTTTATCGCAAAATAAAAGACCGATAAACATGATTTCGAGAGCGCTAAAGCATAGAGAGGTTAACTACGCCACAAATGAGAGACAACTTTTGGCCATTATATGGGCGTTAGATATCCTACGTCATTACTTATATGGAAAAAATGATATCAAGATCTACACTGACCACCAGCCTCTCACGTTTGCGGTCTACGATAAAAACCCGAACTCTTAGATTATGCGCTGGAAAGCGCGCATCGAGGAGAGCGGCGCTAATGTTCTGTACAAACCTGGAAAGAACTACGTATCGGACGCCTTGTCGCGTTAGAACATTCATTCTCTAAAAAATGCGCCAGAATCGAATGCCACAACGATGCACAGGGAAGAATCATTGACGCATGTAATCGAAGCCACTGACAAGCCAGTCAAATGCTTTCAAAATCAGATAGTTTTAGAAGAATCAACTAACTCTAGTCACAGGATGCTTGTAATGTTTGGGTCAAAGACACGGCACCTTATTACTTTTATCAGTAGGGAGAATTTGCTAGATTTGGTAAAGAATGTTGGAACTCCGAACGTAGTAAAAGCATTGCACTGGTTAAGCTATTTCCTGCTACCAAGTTCTGGTACGCCAAATTTAAGGTAGCAGATATTGTCAGAAGGAACGAGCAAAAGGAAATAATGGTCATAGAACATAACAGGGCTCACAGGGCTGCCCAGGAAAATGTTATGCAAGTTTTACTCGAATATTATTATCCCAGAATGGGCAAAATAGCAACCGAAGTGGTTGTAAATTGCAGAGTTTGCGAGAAGGTAAACTACAATAGGCATCCGAAAAAACAAGAACTTGGTGTGACCCCACTACCTACGCGTGTGGGTGAAATGATAAATCTTCTTCTATATAAAAATAAGTCGGGTTTTCTTTCCTGACGCAATAACTCCAGAACGCACGAACCGATTTCCACGGTTTTGCATTCGATGGAAAGGTCTCGGGCTCCGTCAGGTTTACAGCAAACAAAGATCCGGAAAAATGACAAGGATATCGCTGTCCATAAAGAAATGGTCTATTTGTTTATTTTCTAACAATAGTAGGCGATGTGGTGTTATTCATTATGTAGCAATAATATAGTGTACATATATATATAATTTTAGTCGAACGTTAAAGTTGAGAACTGCAATACAGTAAATTTTATCACTGTGACATTGTGAAAAAAGTAAAAAGTAAGTAAGTTATGCGTTTCCTCACATTTTAATTGGAACCCGTCAAATCAATCACGTGTATTGTGCTAATTTTTAATCAATTCCTACAGCAGGCATTTGTTTTTAAAGTGGTAAGTTGAACTGTGTAAATTATGTGGATAGTCCATTTGAGGTTAAATTCGCCACTCTGTCCATAGTCCAAAATGCCAAGAGTCGGACGTGCGAACATCGGCCGCCGCACAAAACATGCAAGCAAGCAACATGTGCAAGAGCCAAGAAAGAGAAAATGCCCGATTGAGACAACGCGTGAGCACACGAAGATCATTGCCATCATACAATCGTTTGGCATTCCAACGATGAACATTTAGATATTGGACCAATGACGACTATATGCCGATATTGCAATGCGTTAAAGTTTAAAAGAGAAACGGCTGGATTGTGCTGCGCAAATGGAAAAGTCAAACTGGATCCATTACTTACACCACCACAGCCACTGAAACAATTGTTCGATGGAAGTGATCCCGATTCCAGCCATTTTCTTCAACACATCCTCGAATATAATAACTGCTTTCGCATGACATCTTTTGGAGCTAATATCATTCGAGAAGGCGGCTTCATACCGACTTGCACGGTAAAAAATACAACACACACATTACCAATCACTAACACCAATACAATACATTGCAACACATATATACCAACTACATATATACCACACAATACACCATCACACGATCAGTAGTTACACCGAATTTGATTGAGGCAACCATTATCAATGGAAAGTACGCAGGTGAAAATGTATGTATTCGTTGAATACCAATGATTCCGACTGATCTTCCGTTTGACTTCAAACGACTGCAATTTCCAGTTCGCAATGACAATTAACAAGTCGTAAGGCCAATCGCTTAGTGTTTGTGAGATAAACTTAGAAAATCATTGTTTTTCACATGGTCAATTATGTATATGTTGCGTGTTCACGAGTTGGGAACCATCCGCTTTGTTTGTGTTAACGTCAGACCAAAGAACAAAAAATATTATATTATTTACCAAAGAGCACTTCAATGACACGAATAATTTGAAATGAATTCATCACTGTTGTGAAATGAAACAAAATTTTTTCTTTTCAAATAAAAAACAAAAAAAAAATTATTTATCTTTTAATCACCAAAAGGAATAAAGCCATCTGGTGGCGAAACGGAGTTCGCCTGGTTTCCTTGTAATATATAAGTATACTCCAACTACACCTTGTGATGTTAAAAGATGCTCTTAGACTTTTCAAACAATTATTTATTGAATTTTAATATATTTACCACTGTATATTTATATTTAAGGGTTTTATTAAATATTTTTTGATGTGTTTAGCATCGGGAATTTTATTCATATATTTAGCATATTTTGCATATTTGCATATATTTTGCATATTTAGCATATATTTTGTATATATTGCATATATTTTACATATCTTGTGCATATGCATTTTATGCATGTCCTTTCTGACTCTCTATTTAATGATACAAATTTTCGTGTTATCAGAATTGAAATATCTTAATTACGTAAAAATATGCAAATATGAAAATTCTGAGGTCTAATTATTATTGTAGTTAGATAAGGCCAAAATGCAGCTCCCAAGATCCCTTAAATACCTGGAAGAGCAGGCGGTCGGCGGAAAGGTGATACATCAATCCCGGCAGCCTTTCTTCAGCATGGGGTTTCTTATGCCCAGGCATCCAGAGGCAAAAAAAGCCACCCTTCTGCTTCTCTTTGCTAGATAGACTGGAGCTTTATATCAGGACGTCGCAAGTAATCCCGAGTCTGTAGGAGGATTTCAAACCACTGAGTGGTAAGACCTACAGGCCTGCCCAACAATAGGCATCTGGGACTTCAAAAGTTCTTTGGGACTTTTCAAGGATAATGAGCATGCTGTTCGAGCTGAAGAGCATGAGAGAACAGCTTTCAACGTCGCTTGCAACAATCTCCCTGGTCGTTAGAGACCTACAAAGAGAGGACCACCAGATACCAGCAATGACTAGCATAAATATCGCTGATGCCAGAAGTCTTCTTGCCAACCGTGAGGAACTTCTAGTGTTTTAAAACCAACATAGCACAGATATGCTCGCTACAGTACAGCTTGCCTGGCTACGACACTTACGGAGCGGATTATCCTGGTAATACTGCTAGAGGAGGATCTGCGAGCTGATTCACTACCACCATTGACCAGTTTGCATAGACACGGAGAAGTTAGCGAGGATAACGATTTCCACTGTGCTAGGTGGGATTGACGTAGAGGCTGCGTACCTTCCACCAAGGCCCTTTTGGTCCTGCGAGAACTTTGAGTCTCTGATCCAACTGTGCGGTGATCGTTTTATTCTTGGTGGTGATTTTAACGCAAAGCACCGAGACTGGGGTAACTTCAGGGCCAACAGGAGAGGCGCAGCTCTTGCAGAAGCTCCAGAGAATACTCAAACTGAAACCCTCGTCACGGGAAGACCAACCTGCTATCCCTGCAATGGTAGAACCTCTTCATCGCTAGACCTGTTTTTCGACCATGCGATCCAGGACTTCAGACTGATCATCGAGGAGACCTTTTATCTCAGTTCGGATCACCTTCCCCTGATCGCAAATTTACAGCTCGCAGGGAACTTTGTGCCTGCTAGAAAAGTGCTCCTGCCTCTTGGATCTAACGTTAGCAGGTTTAAGAGAACTCCCTGCACCTCCAAATGGAGTTTAACTCGGCGGAAGATGTTGACGATGCAGCAAAAATTCTGGAGGAAAGGATCAAGGACGCAGCTGAAGAGGCCTTTCGCGACGCTGGGACATCCTTGAGAAGCCAGGACCCTACAGTGCCCAGGGAGATCATTAGCCTGGAGCATCAGATGAGAAGGGAGTATGTGAAAACGCAAAGTCAGCATCTGAACAGAATACTCCTCTGGCTGTCAAACAGGATAAGGAAGCTTCTCAAAACTGGAGAAGGCGACCCCTAATCAGGATACAAAAGTCGCTCTTTAGATGCTTTCAAGGAGCAACACCTACATAATATGATTATAAGAGCAGGAAGCCCTTTGAGATGTTGAAAGTTATCGCCCGATTAGCCTGCTAACTGCATCCGGAAAGATCCTGGAGAAATGCCTGCTGGAAGGAGTGCTAAGGGGACCGGGAGTCAGGAAGGCAATTCCAAACCACCAGTTTGGCCTTAGGAAGCAGCATGGTACCCCAGAACAGCTACACCGTATTGGAAAATACATCCTCGATGGCTTCCAGACTAAGAAGTATACGGTGGCGGCAAATTACACTAAATAAGAATGCAGAGCTTGTACGAAAGCGTAAGTACTTTAGAAAATTGCGTATGTACAACATAATATATGTACATTAGGGCGGACTTATTTTGTATGAAATTTTTAAGGCCATACTCTCACCCTCTAATAAAATGCCTTTTGGTTCCCTTAATACATAACAGAAAAAAAAGTTAAAAAAATGGGTTTTAGGCGGTGCGCAATGGCTTTAAAGTTTATTGCGCATATTTTATGTTTATCTAGATGCCGTAGACTTGATTTTATACTTTGACAGTACCCCAAAAATTACCCATGTTTTGAACTTTGGTGAACTTCTCTCACAGCTCTGTGGTAGTTCATAAAATTCCCGAAGGCTGAATATATAAAAAAATTCATATTGTGGAAATATGAATTAATTTTTAAAGATATTAATGCAAAATCTATAAAAATTATTTGGACTAAAATCCTTTATCTACCATTAAAACTGTGAAAGCCATAAAATTTGCCAATTTGTGGGCAAAAAGTCGACAACTTTTTTTGCATTAGAATAAAAGAAACATGCAATTCATTTAAAAAAATAAATATACTTTATTTGTTCAAAAAATCGTCTTGTACCTCTAAAATACATTTCAGCAAATACGTTGGAATAAAATTTTTCTGTTTTCGGCTAAATTTATTGGACACTGAAACCTACCATTTAAGATGCTGAGCTCAGTTGACCTCAAAAAAGTCCACCCTAATGTACATACCTAATATATGTCATTGAATAATAAAATAAATAAATTACATACATATGGTTCATATATATATAATAATACAGGCCGACAAAAACTGACTTTTTTTTTACGGAGAATATTGTGAAAGATTGTGAAAGATCTCGGTCTGTATATTGCTAGCCCTAAAGTTTCCATCACGTACCAATTTTGAGAAAATCGTGTTCAAAGTGTCACTTTTCAATTGCTTTAAGATGAATCCTAAATGTGGGACGTAAGGTTCAGCAGCTATATCGGTGATGCCCGGCAGTTGCGATCCCAAATTTCCCTGAGAAAAAAATATAAATGATTTTTGTGATAAGGATGATTGGGGTTGAGATCTGTCGATCCGTCTCCCTTCTGGTTTTATTTTAGAGAGAAGAGGCACCAGCAATATGGCGACAGGTACATTTTTTCATAGAGATGCCCCCCCTGGCGATATTGTCCCTTTGTCCAGCATGAACATGCTCCCCCTTACAAGAGGAGTACTTGAAATCTAAGAGAGGGAGCACCGTCCGGAAAGGATCCATCCCAGCGTCGTGTTCTGTGCCGTCGGCAAGCCGTCCTGACCCGGGAGGATACCCGGCAGCATTAAGTCAGCGTAGACATCCGCCCCAAGCACAACCGACACTAGAGATGGGTGGAACCACCGGTCGTCCGCCAAAATGACATTCTGGAACATGTCTTGCACCTTCGGATCCAGCGATTGCCCCGGCATTCGGGTCTGGATCTGCTCGTCCACCAGCATCAGCAGCTGCTTGCTCATCTTGGACGCCTTGGAGCGAATCTCGGTGGTGCACACCCGTTGGTCGCCAATGCCCATGATGGCCAGATTAAGGGCCTTCACCAGGGAGATGTGGATGCGACTCACAGGACAGCACGGATCCACCAAGGCTCGGACATCAAACCGCTTTTGTTCGGATCCGATTAGCGCATACGCGGTCGGGAGGATACTAACACTCGTGTGGGTCAGGATAGGCGTGCACGACGGGCTGCGGGATAAAGACATATCCATTGGCGTGGCGGAGCGTCGATATCCGGATAAAGACGCCTGCTGGCGCTGCTGTGGCTGACGCTGAGGCCGAGAATCCAAGGGTGGCTGGCGCCTTTGTCGGGGTCGCGAAGATCGCGGCTGCCCAGTGTGGATGTGCAGCAGCGTGTGGTGGGCCTCCTTGCATATGTGACACCTCGCTTTACTGCGATATGACCGACCGGAATGCTCGTGAGCCAGACAGTTTGCGCAGAACTTGTTAATCAGTACCGCGCGGAGCCGCTTCACAGCCGACAGTTGAAGAAAACGCTGGCAACTTCCCAGTGCGTGAACTCCCCTGCAGACTTGACATCTGTATACTCTCTCTGATGAGCGACGAGCACCTTGGTGGGTCGTTGGAGCCATTGTAACACGGATCTATATCGAGAAAAATGGATAAATATGAAAATTGAAGTACGTGGACGGAACAACAACGTTGGACGACACAACTTATAACTAGTAACGGTCAGTTGAAAGGAATAAGGTATTGAGGAGTCACTATGGTCACTGGGGCCGTCCATCGGGAGCCGAATCATTTTCGCCACTGGTCGTCGGATGGCGCCCCGTGCTGTGAGAACGTCTGCAACTCTGACCTTGCCGTCGGCGCCCGGACAGACAATTGGATACGCCCAAGCCGCCATTCGTTGGCTGGCAAGCTCTCCTCTTTGATCACAACCATGTCTCCCGCTTGGAGATCTCGCGATGGGAATTTCCATTTATTCCTTTTGTGGAGCTCCTTCAGGTATTCTTCCTTCCAACGCACACAGAACTGCTGATGCAGGGCCTTTAACCTCCGCCATCGATTGATGATGGAAATAGGATTTTCTTCAATCACAGGCTCCGATAACGCAAGAAGTGGTCCACCTGGAGTCTAAACAGGCCTCAATTTTCTGTGTGCTTGTAGAAATGAGCCTTAAAGCTTTTCACACCCGCCTTCCAGAGCCCTCCCATATGAGGCGCGCCAGGAGGGTTGAAATGTCAGGCCAAGTTTTGAAGGCTATGTTTGGAGAGGATCAATGTTCTGGTTGTTCTGCAGGTTCTTCTTGTGGATGACACAAACTCGGCACGAGTAAATTGTGTGTTTCACAAACCTTTGAAGCTTAAGAATCCAGACTTTAGACCAAATCAGTCGCACCATTAACTGATCCCCCCCATGCAAGGATATGCGATGGGTAAACAGGCTTGTAGTTTGATAGGATGTTTCTCATCATAACTGAGCATGTGAGATGCTTGTAAATGGCCGCTTGCCCTCAAGACCCCCTTTCTGTCAAGAAAGGGGTTTGGTAAGAATTTTTGCTTGAGGATAAAATTTTCTGCTTGTTACGTAAGGCCTTATATTCGACGGGAAACTCAATCTTTTGAGTGAACACGATAAACCGCTCTTGCACGTGGGACAATTCCGCCGAAGTGAGTGCTGACGATGGGGGTATATTTTCCTTTTGGCACCTTTTCGCAAAACGGATTACGTATGCTAGAGCCCGCAGCGCCCTGTCGAAGGTTGAAAAACCCTCTACTGACGGCACTTTGCCACTGTGACATTTGATAGGCCGTTGCTCAATCTCGGTTTCCGGATTAAGCAATGGCTCACTCGGCCACTACTCCTGCTTGAGTGGCAGCCAAGCCGGCCCGTGCCACCAAAGTGTGCTGTCCTTAAGCTCTTGGGGCGAGATGCCCCAGCTGGATTGTTTTCGGATCGTACATGTCCCCATTTGCTTTCGTTGGTGCGTTGTTCGATCTTTGCGACCCTGTTGGCCACGAATGTCGTCCAGGTGCATGCTGGCTTACCTAGCCATGCAAGAACTATGGTAGAGTCGGTCCAATAAAAAATCTCATAAGCTTTAGGAGGCAATTCGGAAATTACTGGTGCTGCTAGCTCAGTGAGCAGCACTGCCCCGCACAACTCCAGGCGGGGTATGGAGATGGCCCTGACAGGAGCGACTCTGGTTTTAGATGCCAGCAAATGGGCACAACAGCCGTCAGCCCCATACGCGTCCTGTGACGCATCGCAAAATGCATGGTATTGCACTTTGGCAGCAGGATGGAAGCGCACCCCCCTCGAAATACGAATTTCCCTCAGGGTCGGATACCCTTTCAAAAACTCTTGCCACTTGGTCACGAGGTCGGTGGGGAGTGGCTGATCCCTCGGAGGTCCTGAGCCAACTGCTGCAGCACTCTGATGGCCAGGAAGGGCTCACAGTTTACGCCGAAGGTGACTGTGTCGAGTTCATATTCACAGAGCTCACCGTTTTTGTTGCGGAATAAGATTCTCTGAAAGGGCGTGTAATCAGGATTGACCCGAATTTGCCGGTACATCTTGGTAATGTCCGCATTAAAAACATACTTAACAAGAAAGGAAGCTAACTTCGGCTCGCCGAAGTTTATATACCCTTGCAGACTGCAATTGAACTATAAAATTAAAAACGAAATTCTAAGATAACATTGAATGGCCGAATCTCAAATTTGATAAAAATATGTTGAGAAACAGCGAAGTTATGATTTTCTCTATTATTTTCCTGATTGTTCCTATGGCAGCTATAGGATATAGTCGTCCGATTTTTATGAAATTTAAACCGAAATTCTGGAATAATGATTAATGGGCAAATGTCAAAATTGGTGAAAATAAATTGGAAACTGACAAAGTTATAATTTTTTTTCGAAAAATGTACCGATCGTTCCTATGGCAGCTATATGATATAGTCGTCCGATCCGGCCCGTTCCGACTTATGTAGGAGTGAGAGCATATAGAAGACTACTTGTTTACTTGAAGACTACTACTACTACTACAAAGTTTCATTCAGATAGCTTCAAAACTGAGGGACTAGTTTGCGTATAATCGGACAGACGGACAGACGGACGGACAGACGGACAGACGGACAGACGGACATGGCTAGATCGACTCGGCTATTGATCCTGATCAAGAATATATACACTTTATAGGGTCGGAGATGTCTCCTTCACTGCGTTGCAAACTTCTGACTGAAATTATAATACCCTGCAAGGGTATAAAAAAACGCCATTTTAGAATCTGAATAGTCAGATCGGACTGTGGTACCGGCCCCTCATGAAGGATATCATTGAGGCTGTTCCCGTTTGATGAGGGATTGGAAGCGTTGAACACCGCGTGATGGGGCAGATAAAAACTGCTAAAGTCTTTAGGAGAGACTTGGTGCATATGACCTAAGTCTAAATACTCGTGAATGACTGAGTCGTACTGCTCCTTTAATGGAAGATCTTTACTTAACCGAATTTCGTTTCGGAGGAACTGAGCCAGTGCGATGGGTCTGGAATGTCTCAGCTTAATGTTGTCCGCCTCTTTAAAGGGCAACGAAACAACATACCTTCCATCCTCGTTTCTTTTGGTAGATCGGATAAAGTTCTCCTCGCAAACCGAGGAGGATTCCTTTACCAGTTTCACTGGAACATACTCCACCTCCCAAAATTTCGTGAGGATGCTGTCTAGCTTGGACTCGGTGACTGCTAATCGGGCTGAAAAGGAGCAGATTCTGCTTGTGGGACTCGTTGCAATAGGACCACAAGGAATCCACCAGAATATGGTCTCTTGACCCAGGAGTGTTCCACAAATATTGGAATGGAAGCCGCTGAGAACGATCGATGGCAGGATATCGGCCCCAATAAGCACGTCAATCTGCGAGCTCCGGAAGAAATTTGGATCTGCTAGTTGTAACGGTGGAAGATCCTTTAATGAGTTCTCTGGTAGAGTGTAGGATGGGAGATTCTCAGCTAGCTGGGGTAACACATATGCACAGGTTTCAATTTGGATATGGGGCTTGACGGGAGAACCTATGTTGCTGAGCTGCAACGGAAAGGTTGACCCCTGAAACTTGAGCTTGTATGGCCTCATAAGGCAACTTAATCAGGTTCAACAACCGTTCTAAGATAAAGGTTGCCTCGGAACCTGAGTCGATGAGTGCCCGTGCTGAGTATTTGATGCCCAAATGGCAAATAGTCAGGAGGACACCTTGCGGGTTAACGGCAAGAAACGTTTGCACATTCGATTGACCCGTCGATGGAGTGGACTGTATATGTTGCAGGACTGTTGTGGCTGAGTGGGACTGTTGGTCAGGGATAAACACTGGCTGGACTGGCAGAGTGCCACTGCCATGCAGGAGTGTATTATGACGTCCACTGCAGGTATAGGAATTATGCGTGCTGTTGCAGTCCCAGAGCAGATTCGTTCTTGTGAAACAGTTTAAGCACAACTTCTGCTGTTTTACATGCTTCTCCCGATCTGCGACTGCCATTCGTAAGAAAAGAGGACATATTCGGATTGGATGATTCGCTTGTGAACAGAGTTTACAGGATTGTATTTACCGTAACTCTGTTTTCAAAGGTCTAGATTGACCGCGAGCTATTGTCAGCCCTCAATGCCCTGGATGGAGCACACACGTTCGGCTTAAACTCTTCAATCGCCTCAAGCGTTCGATGACGATCCTGTAAGAAAGCCTTGAATTCAGCCCAGAGTGGAATATCAGACTTGCTGGAAAGGGACTGTTCCCATAGAGACAATGTTAACTTTGGCAATTTGGAAGAGCACAGAAAAACGAGCAGGCAATCCCAATTAGTGGTTTTAATTTTTGCTATTTGCAAGGCCGTTAAACACCCTTGGATAGTGCCCTCTAAATGCTTCAAGGACTGGCCGCATTCCTGGGCAAGAAAAGGTAAATTGAACAAAATCTTCAATTGGCTGTTGACCAGAAGCCTCTTATTCTCGAACCGATTCTGCAAGTTTCTCCACGCTGATTCAAACCCATCATTTGTTAACGGAGATAAGGCAACAAAGGATTTGGCCTCGCCGCTAGTTTTTGCATTGAGATGGAACAGTTTTTCGACTTCTGAAAGCCGAGGATTGCATATATAGATGGCTAAAAAAAGGTCCCAAGGGTCCCCAAAAGGCGTGACTCTTCAATGATCTCATTGAGGCTTGCTGCGCACCGCTCGTAAACGGTATAACAGTAGTCTTACTTGGATTGCATGACTTATTGTGTCTTTGAAGTTTTAAGTGGCCAGAACTTTGGAGCACCGTCTCGTATTCCTTTTCCACCTTGTCCCAGAGGGCGCTGATCTGCTCGAGTCGAACCCTACTCGTGTGGATGGACGGACTTTTGTCAGCCGGGGTGTTGACTCTGGCTTCGAACTGACCCATCCTATCGGTTATGGTCACGAATTTCATCAAGGCCTTGTCTCCCTCAGCTTGGGCCATTCTTCCAGTTGCTCTAGTGACGTGGGGAGAGACGACTGATTTTGCGGCTTTTGTGGATGGTGCAGACGGTAGAACTTCGAGCGACGTGCTCGTAGATTTAAGTGGTGTGGTGTTTGTCAATGGGCTTTTGTTTCGAGAAGGATTTTCACTTTCGGAAGGCACAAAGGATTCACTTGATGCCCTGACTCTGTGAAACGCCCCATCCTTAAAAACAGTCAGAAGGGATTTTGGTTCCTCACCGTCGACGATTGGCATGTTAAACTCTTGTTGGGGCCGCTGGATAGGCGCAAGAAAACAGAGTTAATCAAAAAATTATGTTTATCGATTTGGAATAAGTGCAGGGACGCTGGATAAGCGTAAATAAACAAATAATAATCGAATAATTATCGATTCTGAAAAGAATGAGGACGCTGGATAACGCGTAGACCAAATTAAAAAAAAAGGCTCTCGATTCCAAGTTTATACGATGACGCTGGATAACGAGTTGAAGATATTATTAGACAATTAAAAACCAAAAAAAAATAAAAAATAAAAAACACCCAAGTGTGAACGGCTCGTTAACAGACTGAGCCGCGTCTGGTAATGGTGTTGCTATTTTGGTGTCCAAAACATACAAACGAAAAATATTAAACGCAGATTTTTTTTAATTTTGTTTGTTTGTTTCACTTTCTTTATGTTTGGATGCGGCGTACACTGGTTGATTTCCTTTGACAAAAATGCAAAAAAAGTCTTAAAGTGACCGTTTTTTTATTTTTTTTTAATTCTTGACAGGTCAATTAATCGAATTGAATTTGTAATTTTTTTCCATTTCACTCGTACGCGTCACAAAAAACGACTGAAGACAGGCAAAAAAATAATTGTCAAAGTTGATGTAAAAACTGCTGGAAAATTTTCTCTCGAAAACAATTAAATTTTAATATTAAATCGCGTTCATTCGTCGTGAATTAAAATTAATATTGAAGAGAAAGGTATGCCCTATAAAACTAAGTAATTTGTATGCCATTACTTGCTGTGCCATTGCTTTAAACTTAGTCTTTCATTATTATGAATATTATTTTGCTTACATAGATGTAAAATGAAGGAAACAGTTGTGTTCCGCGCCTGAAAGAGGAAATATTTTTTAGTCTATGTTTAAAATTTCAGCTGCTACTTTTTGCAACCTTCTGACTTATTCGCTGTTTTGTGATCGTGAATATTTTGTGTTTTTTTGTGTTTGGGCCTATTTTGTGTTATGTCGTCTTCGTATATATTTTGTTTTTTATGTGTACGCCATATTCGCTTGTGCTTTCACTTTATTGCTAATTTGTAAATTTTCAAATTTAATTGTTTTATTTTATTACATTTTTTTTAAATATTCAGGCAATGCATATCAGTGCAAACTGTCGTGCTTATTTTTTAGATATGGTGTTCAGTTCAAGGTTCATTTACTGATAAAGACCTTATATAGTAAATCGGTTGTTATTAACATCTGATCCTTTCATAAGCGGGCAGCGAACTTTATATAACAAATGTAAAACGATTCATTCGAAACGTGTTTTTGATTTGCTAGAATACATTTTTGAATTTTTTGTTTTGATTAATTTTTTATTTTATTTTTTACATTATTTGGTGTTCTTGCTTTTTTTTATTTGGTGTTCTTCTTGTTTTATATTATTTGGTGTAATTTTTGTGTAGGATTGGAATATTTGTAGAGTATAGTATATCCCTAATATGTTTAAGTACAAAGTATTGAAATGTTAATCTAGTATTAAGGATAAAGATTTTACGCATTATGAAATGCAAACACACTGAACTAAAACTTGGAGGAGAACGGTTTTGAAATAAGAGAAGGTATTGAGAAAAGCGCGGAAATATGTAAATAAGTTTAACGTTAAGAAAGATCCAGCAAATAATATAATAAATACATTTGTAGTAACTCGCTAAAGTTATAACCCTTCAAATATTGGGGGCTCGTCCGGGAATAATATAAAAGAACATTCTGGAAATTTCTTTTCTCGATTCGTCAAAATTGCACGCGTTAAACATTTGCATATATGTACGTGTGTATTGGTGGTGTCCAAAGGAACATTTGAAAAAGTGCAGTGCGACGATAAAGAGAGTTCGTGTCGAACAAGAAGAAGAAAATTGAGACTCCGCTAAAATTCTTGGAAAACGGAACTTTCTGAGAGTTGGTGAAAAGACCGCGTGTTGATGGCGTCACACAGACAAACATAACGAGTTTAAAGCATTACATACACATAACGATCGTCAAATTGTGTGTGTGTGTGTGTGGAGAAGCAAACAGGAGTGTGCATGCAAGAACGAGAAAGAGTCATCGAGGGAGTTGCAGTTGAAGAGCACCAATTCTAGCGACACAGAAGTCGTAGATTGGCAGGCTGCAACAACAACAAGAGTTAGAGAGTGGTAAAGCAGTGCAACACAGAGGTCGACTGCTACAACAACAAGAAGTGACGTCTTCGAGGGAGTTGCAGTTGAAGAGCGCCAATTCTAGCGACACAGAGGTCGTAGATTGGCAGGCTACAACAACAACAACGGTTGGAGAGTGGTAAAGCAGTGCGACACAGAGGTCGACTACTGCAATAACAAGGAAGTCATTTCTTCGAGGGAGTTGCAGTCGAAGAGCGCCAAATCTGTGCGGCACGAGGTCGTAGATTGGCAGGCTGCGACAACAACAACGGCAAGAGAACTGTAAAGCAGTGCGACACAGAGGTCGACTGCTAAAAGAACGAGAAAAAGTATCGTCGAGGGAGTTGCAGTCGAAGAGCGCCACGCGAGGTCGTAGATTGGCAGGCTGCAACAACAACAACGGCAAGATAACTGTAAAGCATTGCGACACAGAGGTCGACTGCTAAAAGAACGAGAAAAAGTATCGTCGAGGGAGTTGCAGTCGAAGAGCGCCACGCGAGGTCGTAGACTGGCAGACTGCAACAACAACAACGGTCGCAAAGCAGTTACCGAGGACAACTGCTACACAAAATAGCAAGCAGGGCATCGAAAAGGGATCGATAAAGCAAAGAGATCGTGAGTTTTAAGTAAGAATTTACAAATTGTATAAGGATTAAAGAACCTAATTGTAATTACTTATAAGTCTAGTGTGCTTTGGCATACGTTATCAATTAAGTATGGAAACTAGAACTATATTGTCTTGGAAAGTGAAGGAGTTACGGCAATATCTAAGATCTTTAGAGTTGGATCCCAATGGTAGGAAAGCAGTGCTGCAGGATAGGCTTTTGGAACATTACAATTTAGGGGAAGACGTTCAGGAGGATGAAGAAGAGCAAGAGACGCACTCAGTTAAGTCTAGTGAATATCAAGAGGCAGAGACAGAGGGTTTTGGAGTGCATCGAGATTTACGCTTAAAGATGTTCAAGATAGTGTATCACATTTTTCAGGATCAGATCAACCAGACATTAATCAATGGATATCTGAATTTGAAGATTTTGCTGCAACGGTAGGATGGGATAGCTTACAGAAGTACATTTATGGGAAGCAATTGTTGCAAGGAGCAGCAAAATTGTTTGTAAGAGGTTTAATAGGAGTAAGAGGATGGGAACAATTGAAAGCAAAGCTGCGAGCAGAGTTCGGTAAAACAATGTGTGCAGCCGAATTTCATAAACAACTTGAAAACAGAGTAAAGCTTGATAAAGAATCACTAAGTGAGTATTTGTATAGCCTCATTGAGATTGGTAAGCAAGTCAAATTAGATGTAGCAAGTCTCATATCGTACTTCGTGGATGGTGTTCCAGATAGTAAATTGAACAAGAGTAACTTGTACCGTTGCCAAATACTTGATGAGCTGAAAGCAGAGATAAAAATTTACAAAAGGATCATGGATAGTACCAAGGGTGTTAGCACAAGAAAACGAATTGCCCAGACTAAGAAGAAATGTTTCAAATGTGGCAACGGGGGTCATTTTGTGAAGGAATGCAGTGCACCAATTTTATGCTTTAAATGCAATAAAACTGGTCACATGGCTAAGAATTGTAATCAGGAGAGGGCAAACGAAAATAATGAGAAAGTAGGGGTATTGAAGTCTAAATCGAAGTCAAAAGACCAGATTAATACTATTATGTGCATAAACGATGTATATTTTCTCGCAACCGACCTGAGCTTGATGAGGGAAGATCTAATGGAGAAGTTAAAAGAAGTTCATCTGAGAAATTAGACAAAGTGCTTGCGAGGCATAGGAAATGGAGAGATTAAAACGATCGGACAGTTTGGGACACAGGTGACAGCAGGGGAAGTTTACTTTAATATAACTTTTAATGTAATCAAACAAAAAGTCATTGAGTATGCAACTATCATTGGAAACGACGTTTTGAAGGAAGTGGATATTATTTTTAGTTCAGGTGAAGTTCAATTTAAGAAAAATGAAGTATTGGAGATATTTGAAGGATTGAGCGTGAGTGAGGTAATTGCTGAACCTAAAACATCCGATGGAGTACAATTAAATCATCTTAGTAAGGGTTTGAGAGGTGAAGTTGAAGAGCTGATTAACAATTATGAAGTAAAGAAAGAAGAAGAAAAGGAAGAAATCATATCCCCCAGTTGTTCTCCATTAGCAGTACCAGTATCGTTTTCACTTCTTAGCGAACGGTCGTGTTTTTGTTTTGCGCTCCGAATTTTCCTCTATATTTTTTAACTATCATCAGTAAATATATATACCGTTTTGCTACCGCGCGTGCATGCACTTTTCTGTGTAATTTTGTGTTTTAATAAACATTTTTAGTTGTGCTAAGACGGTGATCTTATCTTTCTTTTTTTCTTCTTATCCCGTTTTTTCTTTTTCCCCGCTTGAGTGTCGTTAGCTTTTAGCTGCAGCAAAGCGGTTCATAGCTCTCTCGCTCTTGTGATTTCTTGCGCTCAAAAACTAACCCTCTCGCTCTCTCTCTCTCTCTCTCTCTCTGGTTCTTTTTTTCGGAACTGATTGTGTCCACAGTGGTTCACGGGTTTGTGAAAATGTCCTCAATTATTATCTGTGGAATTAAAAACTGCAAAAAAAATATTTTGCCCGACCAGCCAAGTATCCATTGCTGGCTTTGCGATACGGTAGTGCACGCAAAGTGCATTGAGGTGACAGGTCGCATAGCTGACGCAGTGTCCAGCAAAAAGGGCCTGTGTTATTGTTGCGAGAACTGTCGACCGGTTGAGAAGGAGATATCATCCTTCATGCGTCAGACCAGAAGTGGATTTAACGAGATTATGGTCACTTTTCGCAAATCGAACCTGTTCTCCGCGCTAGACGCTCAATTTAATAGTTTAAAGCTATTAAATGAGTCGCCGAAACGCAAAAAGTCTGCTTCTGGTCGACTGCAACTGTGTGAGCCACAGC
>VNJQ01004102.1:0-10949 GCA_008042515.1 Drosophila truncata
ATGTAAAGCATTAGCATGACACCATGCTTGGAAGTTGTCAAGATCCGATTGTAAGTCCGATTGGCATGAATTATCCCTGTACTGCAAGCAAAGTTTAACATCATCAGCGTACATGAGTACTCTGGATTTAGTTAGAACCTGCGGCAAGTCATTGATAAACAATGTGAAAAGCAGTGGTCCAAGGTGGCTACCCTGTGGGACGCCAGATGTGACCCTGAGGCTGTTGGATAGAACGTTTTTAAACAGAACCTTTTGAGTCCTATCACTTAGATAGCTCGAAATCCACTTAAAAAGACCACTAGGAAACCCCAGAGAAACGAGTTTCCTAACCAAAAGAGAATGATTGACCGAGTCAAAAGCTTTACTGAAGTCCGTGTAAATAACATCGGTTTGAAAATTACGTTGGAAACCCCTAATAACAAATGAGGTAAGTTCCAAAAGATTAGTCGTGGTTGATCTTCGCCTCATAAAACCATGCTGACATGGAGAGATGACGGATCTGCATAAGTGTTGCAAGTGAGGAGTAATTACATTCTCGAAAAGTTTTGGAATTGCCGATAACTTAGAGATTCCTCTATAGTTACTGGCATCCGATTTGCTACCTTTTTTGTGGAGAGGAATTACAAATGATTCCCTCCAAATAAGGGGAAATTCTGATGATTCTAAAGATAAGGTAAACAATTTAAGAAGGGGGTTACACAGCGCCTTGGAACAATACCTAAGCACAGAGCCCGGTATTCCATCGGGACCTGGTGAAATTTAAAAATCCCAAGTGGAGCCGTTAACCCAATTGGGAACTCGGCATCCTCCGCATCTTTGTGGCAAAGAGCAAAGGGCCGAGGACCAAGACGAACAACAAAAAGGGGACGATTGACACTATGCAGGCCATGAAGAAGCTGCAGATCGACATTAGCGCCGCGCTGGCCGAGGGCGAGACAAGGAGCTCCACTGTAAGCGTAAGCCAGCAGACCACCCCCATACGGAAAGGAACAAGCACCGACGCGGCTTGCGCCGCTGCCCCAGTGGATGCGACAATGCAACTGGCCAGGGCCAAACCAAGGCCGAAGAACCCCAAGTCCAAGGCGGTAACTAGCGAGCCCAAAGGGATCCGCGCGCCCAATACCATGATGGCCAGGAAGCAACGAGCGGACGCCATCCTGATCAGATGCAGCGAAGGCTCATATGCTGACATGCTAAAGCTGGTCAAAACGGAGCCATCCCTGCAGGGGCTCAAGGAGACGGTGCGAGGCCTAAAAAGGACCGCTAACTGCGGACCGTAGCCGATTCCCGTCGATAATCGCTGGGGACTTCAACGCGTGGTCCACCACCTGGGGGAGCCCAAGGACGACGCTGCGGGGAGCCATCCTCCTGGATGCCCTGGCCACAGTTGACGTCTGCTTCCTCAATGTTGGAGGAAGATGCACCTACAGCAAGGCAGGCAGGGAGTCCATCATCGACCTGACCTTCGCCAGCCCGGAGTTCGCACGAAACAGCTTCTGGAAAATCACGGACCTGTTTACATACAGCGACCATGCGGCAATTATCACGGAGACGAGCCACAAGCAGCAGGTCCCACCCACCAGACAATGTGGTTACAGGGTACACACCCTAAACGTGGACGTGCTCATAGCATCCATGAAGGACAACGCTATCAGCAGCGATGCAAATTCCTGTGCAGTCACACTAACTGCGAGGATAAAGGAGGCTTGTGATGCCGCCATGGCGAACTCCACCAGGGGCGATGGAAGGCGGTGGACCCCAGAGATTGCCGATTCGAGGAGGGATGCCTCTCTGCAAGGCGGGGATCCCAACGTAACAGAGGACGCCCCACCCAAGCGCTGTTCGAGTTCCGCTACATGGAGAAGAAAAAGGTACTCAAGGCGGCGATCAGGACGAGCAAGAACAAATGCTTCAAGAGCTGTGCGACGCAGCAGACAAGGAACCTTTCGGCTCGGCCTACAAGCTGGTCATGGGCAAGCTGCACAGGCCGCCGACCCCAACCTCCCAGGAGCAACTTGGAACAATTGTCTCCACGCTGTTTCCTGAACAGCCGCCCCTAATGCCTCCCAGCATAGCTGTGTCCGAGGAGATCCTCGCGAGCGAGGATGAAATGCTGAGCGCGCTGGCCACCATTAAAGCTGGCAAAGCCCCGGGACCAGATGGTATTCCCAATGTCGCACTGGATGCTATAATAAAGGCCTACCCGAGCCTACAACTGCTGCATGACAGAGCATAACTTCCGGAAAGCCTGGAAGGAGCAAAGGTTAGTCCTCCTCCCGAAACCAGGCAAGATGAACGATGAACGTCCTTATATCGACCCCTTTGTATGCTTAACACACTGGGGAAGATATTCGAGCGCATCATCTGCACCAAACTGGAGAGGGAGATCGAGGAGCGAGGAGCCCTTTTAAACTAACAGCACGGCTTCCGGAAGAGGCGGAGTCCGATTGATGCGATCCGCGAGGTAACGCAGTTGGCGGAAAACGCAATCGAAGGCGAAAGATGGCAGGGCGGCACCAAACAGTACTGCCTAGTCTGCACCCTTGACGTTAAAAACGCCTTCAATTCGGCAAAGTGGAGCCTAATGCTGCAGGCTCTCCAGCTCAGCGGCATATCGGGGAACCTCATCCTCCTAATAGCCGACTACTTCAAGGACCGCGTCCTGAAGTACACATCCGATGACGGGAGCCAGGTGCATCACGTGACAGGAGGCGTACCACAGGGCTCCGCTTGCACTGCCTGATGACTGCACCGTAGTGCGGTTCGCGGACGATATCGCGCTGGTCACCGTGGACAAAAATCTGGCCGACGTCTCCGCCAAATGCAGCCGCGCAATCGACACGATGATGTCCTGGCTGACGGACAACGGACTCGCACTGGCCGAACACAAAACGGAAGCTGTACTCATTAGTAGCAGAAAGGCTGTCGAGAAGGTAAGCGTCAGGGTCGGCGCGACAACCATCGAGTCTAGCCCAGCCATAAAATACCTCGGAGTCATGATAGACCACAGGCTCAACTTCCGGATACACCTGGAGTATGCGGCGGCCAAGGCGTCCAAGGCCACCGCTGCCATCTCGAGGATGATGGCCAACACGCGGGGTCCAAAGCAACATAGCAGGCGTCTGATAGCAACAGTAGTGACGTCGACCATCCTGTATGCAGCCCCGATATGGCCTGAGGCCATGCAGACGCCTAGCTACAGTCGGCAGTGCAAGTCGGTCTATAGACGCTGCGCGTTGCGTATCTCCAGCTGCTTCTGCACTGTGTCCGAGGAAGTCACCAGCGCAGGCACCCAGCCAATCAGCATCGACAGAGCTTTGGCACGATCAAAGCTCGACGCTCAACGACAGCGGTCGTCTCAGCAGCGCGCCGGCAGAGGTACGCGACGCTAAGCGAGGCGCGCATGGCAACAGGAGCCGACAGCCACACGTGAGTGGAAAAATACTGAAGATCACGCCACTGTTCGCATCACGCGATACCGTCGGCTGACGAGAAGCCCTTAGTACAGGACCGTCCACGGCCGAAGCTCGGCACTGCCAGCAAACTCGGGGCAGCGGAGAGCGACAACGCCAATCGACGGAAGGATCGGCGACAAAGGACGGATGCAGAAATAGTAAGGTCCTCAAGCCAAGAGTCGAGCACGCGTTAGGTACAGTCTCATGACTTGGACACGGAGTCCCGGGTGCCCACCTCACGGCATCTGGGCGACACAGGAGCTGCCCAGGACGACGCGCCACACCATCGCGAAGGGCGACGCGCCACACCATCGCGCAGGTCGACGCGGCGAGACGCCGCAGGACTTCGCCACCCATGGGGACCGCCATGAGCCCTAACGGGTTCAGGAATAATAAATAATATTAACTAAAACTTGTGGCTTTTCACTAACATTGCCTTAGCAGGCGGTCGGAACGACAAGGTAGCAAGATAATAAAATCATAATTGACGCCCAACGTAACCGATCTCACGACCGTGTCATAATAGATAGCCGAAAAATTACAAAAAGGGCACACGCGCGGAACTGGTGAATTATTTTGTAAAAAATTTCAAAAAAAACTCTGTGCAGTGTAGTCAGCAATCGAAGCTGAAATTATAAAAAACTAAACAAAACCAAAAACTTGCGACGAACAGTGGCAACAGTGTGTGAAAAATTGATCAATAAAAAGGTCGAACAATAATTTATTTGTGTTAAAAATAAATCAACACGAACTGGCAGTGCCAGTTCACATAGTCAAAAAAAAAACAATCAACAAAAATTAAGCAGGGCCAGCCCACACGGCCTAGTAAAATTAAAAATCAACAAAGGGCAGAGCATTCCGCATAGTCCAGGGAAGAGCATTCCACATAGCCCAGCGACAGAAACAGCGGCGGCAGCGACGACGACCGCAACGACGACGACGGCGAATAAATAAAATAAGAAATGTGAATAGGCTTCTTGTCAGAGTGGGCCGTTAGAGTGGGCACATTTCTATTTGTCCCACGCGAAATTAAAAATAAATAAAATCATGAGTATTTTATCGAAATTTGAAATAAATTATTTTTATAATTAATTTTATATTAAAACAATAATTAATAAATCAGGAATTAAATTTTTCGATTTTCGATTTATAAAAAATCCAACTGTGACGACGATGCTATTTTAATTATTGAAAATTAATTACCAAATCTAATAAAGACAAGAAATGAAGCTAACTTCGGCTCGCCGAAGTTTTTATACCCTTGCAGATTGCAATTGAACTATAAAATTAAAATCGAAATTCTGAAATAATAATAAGTGGCCAAATCCAAATTTGTTTAAAATATTTTGAGAAATAGCGAAACTATGCATTTTTTTATATTACCCTGATTGTTCCTATGGCAGCTATAGGATATAGTCGTCTGATTTTCATGAAATTAAAACTAAGATTCTCAAATATTATTAAGTGGCCAAATTTAAAATTTGATGAAAATATGTTGAGAAACAGCGAAGTTATGACTTTTTTTATTATTTTCCTTATTGTTCCTATAGCAGCTATAGGATATAGTCAGCCGATTTTCCTGAAACTAAAACCGAAATTCTATAATAAGATTAATTAGTATCCAAATATCAAATTTGGTGGAATTGTGTTGAAAACTGACAGATCTATAATTTTTTTTCGAAAATTTTACTAATCGTTCCTATGGCAGCTATATGATATATTCGTCCAATTCGGCCCTTTCCGACATATGTACGAGTGAGAGTATATAGAAGACTAAGACTAAGACTGCAAAGTTTCATTCAGATAGCTTTAAAACTGAGGGACTAGCTTGCGTAGAAACGGACAGACAGACAGACAGACAGACAGATTGACAGACGGACAGACGGACAGGCGGACATGGCTAGATCGACTCGGCTGTTGATGCTGATCAAGAATATATATACCTTATAGGGTCGAAGATGTCTCCTTCACTGCGTTGCAAACTTCTGACTGAAATTATAATACCCTGCAAGGGTATAAAAAGACGATTCTCGAAACTTCCGACCACTCTTACAGAAATTGGAGGGTGGACGAACAGTTAATTGTTCTAAAATATTTTTTTAACATATCAATCACTCTTGCAGCAATTGGAGGGTGGGTAGACAATAAAGCGCTCGTACATAAAAACACAGATTTATGAGTAGGGAACGGTACGACGAAAAACTTCCTTCAGACGAGGAAGTTCTCGAGGAATATTGGAAAAAAATGGAAGCAAACCAGAGAAACGCACACTCTGAGGCAGGTCAGTCGACCAGCAGAGAGGCACAAGACCAAATCTTGCTCATGCAACAGGTCCAAATCACTGCTATGGAGGCGGCCATAGAGGACGAACTCCGGAAGCAACAGAAATTATTCGAGGATAAATTAGCCCTCGTTCAACACGAGTTAGACTCACTGAGAGTTATGCCCTAATCCCACACAGTCCATCCGTTTGAAACCGTTGGGATTTTTCTCAGATGTGAAACTCGTGTTCCTATAGAGCTACATCTACATCCCCCATCCGATTTGGCAGCTGTCAGTCATACAATACGGAAAAAAATATGTTCAAATATGGAAGATTTTGCTGTTTTGGCTGTTGTACAGCAACAAACCCAAAAATTGGCGGAGGCTCCAATATCAGTTTGCTCAAAAGAAGACGAAGATTTGGAGGCTATGCAACGACTCCAGAATTATTCAAAATTCTAGCCTGGCAAGAAAATTAGACTCGAATCTAATCCTTCAGGAAAAGCGAAGGACGTCTGTGGCATAAAAGTCCCGCTGCTGCTTATTGGGGACTCGGCTTTCCGATTTTCCCAAACGCTGATGAAGCCATACCCATTTTCTAGGACCGCATCCTTGGAACAGTGCACTTACAGCGAGATGTTGAAAATGCATTTAGCCATTTGAAAGCCAGGTTTCGCTTTATTGGCAAGGGGCATGAAAGTCACTACAAAAACAATAATAACAATTAACCTGTTGCATTTTGCAGAATAATTTAAATGAGCAGAACATTGTTATCAGAGATAATTGGCAGCTGAAAGCTAATGACCCACAGGATCAACCAAATCGTGTGTAACATGTCTGCAGATTTAAACCAACCTGCAGAGAGAATAAGATCTGCAATTGCCCAATATTGTCTAGATCGTATTAATTAAATAAATGTTTGAAATTAAAAGCTTGTTCTTTTCTACAATTTCCTTGTCATTGCTTAGGTTAGGGAGCTTTTCAGGAGTCAGGCTTCCCGAGCGCTGTGTTCCCCTGAAGGAGGGATAATCTTCAGGCTCAACTTTTATATATCTTGATGCGGAACCTTAAATTTTCCACCTGTTCAACAATTCCTATGTTCCAATTCATATGTTCCAATCAAAATGTTTCATTTCATATGATCCATTTCATATGTTCCAATTAAATTGTTTCAATTCTCAATTAACAAATTTCAACAGAAGAATTCTGAGTTAAAAGTCAAAGAAAAAAGTACATCAAATTTTGATGTACAACGGATGTGGAACGAAATGAGAACGTTCGGATGGAGAAAATCATATGGAACATCCACCCAACGGATGGGGGAAGGCAGATGGAACTGTGTGGGAATACCTTATTAGGGACAATGCCCCAAAAATTAAAACATATACAGAAATTCAGCTTACGCCAGAAAAGGTGTTTTGCGACGAAGCACTTGACATCTTGAAGTCAGTCCCAGCATTCGATGGGAAGCAAGAAAATTATGTTTCCTGGAGACAAGCTGCCTGTGCAGCATACAAAGCTTTCAAAAAATACGAGGGCAGCAGCCGTCATTATCAAGCCGTAGGAATAATAAAAAATAAAATAATCGGCCCAGCCCCGCCCTATCTTCCTTCACCACTGTGTTTAATTTCAATGCCATATTGGCACGTTTAGACTTCACATACGCGGACATAACTCCGACGCATGTAATTAAGCAAGAATTAAGCTTGTCAAGGCAGGGAGAAGTGCTCCTTCTTAAATATTATGATGAAGTAGAACAGAAGTTAACACTTCTCACAAACAAAACCATCATGACCCATGACGCAGCCGCAGCGGCCGTCTTGAACGAGCGACACAGAGAATACGCTCTACACGCGTTTGTCTCTGGCTTAAAAAAATCACTGAAGATAGCCGTTTTTCCGGCACAGCCACGAGATTTGCCGTCAGCATTAGCTCTAGCGCAAGAAGCTGCATCGAGCAATGAAAGAACCATCTTCGCAGCCAGCTTTGCTCGGCACACAGAAGAGAAAACGTTCAGACCAAACAACCAGCGGCAATCCGGCTGGAGAAACGACGAACAAAATCAAAATTCAGGAGCAGTAAAAAAGAATCCTCACTTTGTCAGGACCCAGAGGGATAATAATTAAAGTTGTTCTCGACAGAGACCGCGTAATAGTGCAGAAAATAACCAACCAGCGCCAGAGCCAATGGATGTTGACACATCCTCTCGGTTCAAGCAACCTACATCTTGGCAAAAAGGGCAGTCGAATCGATTCCCACAAAAAATAAACTTTATGCCGGAACAAGAATCCGACAATGAGGACTACAACTCAGTCGCTCAGGCTTCCGCCGCCGAAATAGAAGACGACCTAGACCCAGAAGACTCCTGTAATTTTTTAGGATAAAGTCCCTGCTTCCCTATATTACCCGTAAGGTGGCAGGAAGAGAAATAAGAATATTAGTAGATACGGGTACTTCTAAGAATTTCATTACTCCGCTTTCGGGGCTGAAAGGCATCGTGGCAGCAGAGAAACCTTTTACAGTAAAGTCTATCTATGGCTCTACTTTGTAGAATCGACAAAAAATGTCTAGTTTCGGTGTTCAACGTAAAAATACCCTTTTTTATCTTAAATAATCTCAAAGACTTTGACGGTATTATCGGGCTCGACTTGCTTAAACAAGTGAATGCGACACTAGATTTTACAAACAATGTCCTACAGACAAGTAACGGAAACGAAAGTATCCCGTTTACTAAAGCAAAAAACGTCAACTTTATAAAAATTGATGATGAAGACGTTCCCGTGGCAATTAAAGCCGCTTTCGATAAAATTATTGTAAAAATTCACAGAGCCTTCGCTGATCCAGACGAGGCCCTACCATTTAATATAAACACTATTGCTACAATCAAAACTGACGGGGAGCCAGTATACTCCAAGTCATACCCTCACCCCATGGGCTTAACTGAATTCGTCAATGCGGCGTAATCAGACCATCCAGGTCCCCATATAACAACCCTACGTGGGTTGTGGACAAAAAAGGTACAGACCAAAACGGGGTAAAAAAGAAGCGATTAGTCATCGACTTTAGAAAACTAAACCAGAAAACCGTGGACGATAGATACCCTATCCCGACGATCTCGACAATACTGTGGAACATAGGCGAGACGCAATTTTTCACAACACTCGACCTAAATTCCGGATTCCACCAGATAGAATTGGCGGAAAAGGACAGAGAAAAAACTGCTTTCTCTATAAACAACTGCAAATACGAATTCTGTAGGTTGCCATTCGGACTAAAAAATGCTCCTAGCATTTTTCAAAGGGCCATCGATGACTTGCTCAGAGAAGGAATCTCTAAAATATGCTACGTGTATGTAGGTGACGTCATAATATTCTCCAAAACCAAAGAGGACTATGTAAAAGATGTAGACTGGGTACTGAATATATTCTTGGAGGCAGGCATGAAAGTATCTCAAGGAAAGGCAAAGTTCTTTAAGAAGAGCGTTGAATACTTATGATTCATTGTGTCGCAAGGGGGACTTAAAACATCACCTAAAAAGGTAAAAGCCATAAAAGAATTTCCCCCACCCAATTCGCTCTTCGACCTCAGGTCATTCCTAGGGTTAGCAAGCTACTACAGGTGCTTTAAAAAAAACTTCGCGACAATCGCAAGACCCCTGACAAACATTTTAAAAGGGGAAAATGGAAAAGCCAGCAAATATCAGTCAAGGAAAATTAACATAAATTTGACAAAAAAACAAAAAGAATCTTTTGACAGACTGACGGAAATCTTGGCATCAGAAGACCTACTTCTCTCGTATCCAGATTATTAGAGACCATTCGATCTAACAACGGACGCGTCAGGCTTTGGTCTGGGGGCAGTGCTATCCCAAGGCGGCCGCCCAATCACCATGGTATCACGCGCTCTGCGTGATAACGAAAAAAAATTATGCAACCAACGAGCGAGAACTTCTCGCTATTGTATGGGCATTGAAAAATCTCCGGAATTACCTTTACGGAGTAAAAGACTTGCAAATCTTCACAAATCAGCTGAAGCTGCTACAGCGCCAGAATACGGACGTTCCCACCGCAGACTGGAAGGTACTGCACATTGCGAGCCCGACACCCAAAGAGGGGGCCAATGTGCAGTCCTCCAGATTAACAAGGAGGCGGAGGACATCCTGTACTCCAGGTATGGGAAGATGGCATGGGGCTTAGGTAGTGTCTACCTGAGCCTCAAAAATCGCCACCCTGTAGGAGAGGTGGAGAACGACCTAGGTCTTGACTCCATCATCGACGCTACTCAGGAGATGACTCTGGACGTCTCGGATGAGAAGGAGGAATACGGTGATGTGACAGTGATAGTCAACCCGTCTGGAGCCGGTACCCATGGCCCTGAGGGTACTGCAGCTCAACCTCCATTAGAGCAAGCTCGCGTGGACGGAACTCCTGATAGCCATGGAGCAAGGGTCCGTCGATATAGCTCTAGTCCAAGAGCCGTGGAGACGGTAAGCAGAAGCAGAACCGCCGTACTGGTACGAAAGGGTCTCCAAGCTAACCTTATGTGTCATTACAGCACGGATGATCTGACTGTGGTGATGCTTAAAAGCAAAAAGTAGCGCCTACTAGTAGCTTCCTGCTACATGGCTCACGACAGGACAGCCCCACCGGAGCAACTCAGGATACTGGTCGGCGCAGATGCCAATGCACACCACTGCGTGTGGAGGAGCCCCGACATTGACGAAAGAGGTGAGTCACTTTTAGACTATATACTTTGTTCCAATATTCACGTAGCAAACGTAGGGGAAGTACATACCTTCGTGGGTCCTACCTCCTCTAACGTGCTAAACTTAACACTAGTAGTGGGGCAGAGTACGACAGTATAATAATAATAATAATAATAATAGACGTTGATGCACTACGGTCAGTACACTCAAGTGGCCCTTATGAAACCAGGCACGTGCCTGTTGAGGTTCTACAATGGCGCAAAACTAAGGGTATATAGGATCTAGTATTTCTACTCGGTACGTGGAAATTGAGCTGACCTAACAAGTCAGTACTTTCCACGTCGCCATGAATAAGGTTATAAATAAAAGTAATGCCTAGCATAATTCTACGATTGGCTAAGGAGGGTAAGTTAATTAGGAGAATTCTACTATGATAGGAGGGTAATCTCTGTTCAGGATCCCAGTTTAAGCCGCGTAGAGCGAAAAGCAAAAAGTTCTTTTGAACCGATTCAATGCGTTTACTGTGG
>VNJQ01004103.1:6761-20772 GCA_008042515.1 Drosophila truncata
CAGCTTTCTATAATGGTGTGGGGCGGCACATTGGCCGCCAGAACCTCATCCCACCCCATAACGATTTTGCCATCGGCTTTGAGTATTTGCGCCACGCGGTTCGTAAAACTGGCTTGCAAATCAGCCGGTGTGGCAAAATGATGCGCCTGCATGTAGCGCACAATGCGGGGTGTCAGTGTCCATTGTTTGGCCACCACCTCATCCCCACCAATATGGAATACGGGATCTGGAAACAGGGCGGACATTTCAGCATACAGCCCACGCACAAAACTGTAGGTGGCGGGGTTTGTGGGGTCTAGCGCCGCGCGGTTGATCTCGGCACGGTCTGTTGTGTTCATGGGTAGGACAGAGGCGTATTGTGGGTAGGCCAGCAGCATGGCAAAGCTGTGGCCCGGCGTATCAAATTCCGGCACAATGCGAATGCCTCTTTCTGCTGCATATTGCACCAGATTACGGATTTCGGCCTGCGTGTAATATTGCCCGTGGCTGCTGATTTTTTGTAGGCGCGGGTAATGCCTGCTTTCTACCCGAAATGCCGCGCCATCTGAAAGATGCAGGTGCAGTACATTCAGTTTTACCATTTCCATGGCATCAAGCTGCCGCTCAATAGTGGGGATGGACATAAAGTGGCGGCTTACATCCAGCATCAGCCCGCGCCATGCAAAGCGTGGGCTATCCTGAATATGCGCCTGCGCCATAACCGGGCCTGTGGCCTCACGCCGTACAAGCTGCACAATGCTGGCCAAACCATGCAGCACGCCGGCAGGGCCTTGCGCCGTTAGGGTTATGCCATCTGGCCCCACATCCAGCGTATAATCCTCCCGCATGGTGGGGGCGGGAAAACTGGCCTCACGCGCATACTGAATGTGGATGGGAAAAGTGTTTTGGTCTTTTCCCTTTTTTGCATTTTCTACATAAACCTCTTGCCCGGCCACTACGCTCATGCGGTTTGCAAAGCGTTGCATGGCGCGGGTTAAAAGCGGGGTAGGGGGGCTTTGCCAGATAACCTGCCATTGGGCAGGCAAGGCAAAAGCAGATCCATCCGTTTGCAGCGTACTGGGTGCGGGCATGATAACTGGCGGCTGCGGTGCGTTAAACGCTGCGGGCTGCGCGGTATCTGCTCTGGCAGGGGCAAGGTTTGCGCCAAAACCTGCCAGCACACCTATGGCGCACCCGGCGGCCAGAACACGTAAGCCAGTGCGGATGGAAAACCCCTTTATCATGCAATCGCCTTTCCGTGTGTGAGATTGCGGGCAAGTTGGCAGATCCATGTGGCATCACTATGCCATCCGGCCAGTTCTGCTGCTTTTAATACCGCACCACCAATAGGGGGCAGTGTAGCGGGGTGCGGTTTTGTGCCCAACAGGGATGTGACGGTTTGCAGCACAACGGGGTTGTGCATCACGCTGCCGCCGTAGCTCCACGCCAAAGGCAGAGGAGAAGGCGGCAGGTTGCTTACCTGTTTGGCTGTTGCGTGGGCCAGTTCTGCCAGATGTCCGCCAGCGGCACGCAGTAGGGCTATGGCGTATGTTTCTTTGTTCTGAGCTAATGTGTGTACGGTTGCGGCTACATCGCCCACGGCGGAACGCGGGTGCGTGCGGGTGCGCAGCCATTCTCGCAGGGCGTCTGGTGCGGTGGGGCCTGTGGTGGGCAGGTTCAGGCTAAGGAGCAACGCTTGCGCAAAAGCGGCAAAAGGCACGGAAGGATCATCCAGATACCGCGTGGCATAGCCTAGCGCTTTGCGGCCTATCCAGTAACCGCCGCCTTCATCCCCCAAAAGCCAGCCCCAGCCACCAGCGCGTGCTGTTTGCCCGTTTGCCCCTACCGCCATGGCGACAGACCCGGTACCCGCCAACACAAACACCCCCGCTTGGCCCGCAAAGGCGGCGCGGTGTGCGGTTTCCACATCATTTTCTAACCACAGCCGCACATTGGGGCCAAGGGCTGCGCGGGCCACCTGTTCCTGCTGGGCGGAGGAAGGGCGTGCGGTATCATACCCTGCCATGCCCAGCACGGCAGATTGCAAAGTGGTGCGTGGCATTTGTGCCAGAAGGTGGCGCAGGTTTTCGGCCCATTCTGGCCTATCAAACGGGTTGCAACCGGGGCCAGTAGCCTGCGCCAGTACGGTGGCATCTGGTGCTATTACCACCGCACGCGTATGGGTGCCGCCGCCATCCAGCGCCAGAATGGTGGGGTGGGCGGCCATTAGGCTGAGGCCTCTGCGGGGGTTTTTGCCGCAATACGCGCCAGAGCCTTGCGCAAATGCCCGCCACACAACGTTAAAAGCTGCCGGGCCTGCGGAACATCCAACCCGTGGCGCAGTAGTACAGCCAGCTTGATACTGCCGTTGGCGTGTTGCAGGGCATCTTCTGCCTGCGCTTGTGTGCAGCCCGTAAGATGGCGCAACATGCGGTGTGCGCGCCGCACCAGCTTGGCGTTAACAATGCGCATATCTACCATCTGCCCACGCCATGTATGGCCCAAGCGGATCATTAACGTGGTGGACAGCAGATTAAGGGTTACTTTTTGCGCCGTACCGGCCTTCATACGGGTGGAGCCTGCCACCACTTCTGGCCCGGTTTGGATCAGCACCGGGTATTCAGTATTCAAAAGGCGTGTGTTTGGGCTGCATGACATACCAATGCACAGGCTGCCTGCACCCTTGGCAGTTTCCAGCGCAGCGCAGGTATAAGGCGTGCCACCGCTGGCCGCCACGCCAATAACAACATCCTGCGCGGTGGGGGCATGGGCATTTATGGCGCGGCGGGCTTCGGCTTCATCATCTTCTGCCCCTTCAACGGGGTTAAATAGCGCGGCATCACCGCCTGCCAGCATGAGCACCAGCCGCTCAGCAGGCCAACCATAGGTGGGAATAAGCTCTACCCCATCTTGCAACCCAATACGGCCCGATGTGCCTGCGCCCACGTAAAACAGGCGGCCTCCGGCCTCTAACCGCAGTACGGCGGCTGTAATGGCGGCTTCCAGTTGCGGCAGGGCGGATTTTACAGCGGCAACGGCCCCAAGCTGGCTTTCCAGCAGGGCTTCCAGCACCGTGCCTGTAGGCCATATGTCCAGATCTGTGTAGCGGGCATCCAGCGTTTCTGTATGGGCAAGCGGAACAGAGGCAGGCTGGAGCATAACTGGAACCCTTTGTATAAAACTAATGGCGTATTTTCTTTTGTATCACATAGCGCAGGCCGACCAGCCCAAACAGTGTGATCATGCCCAGCACAATTAGCCAGACAAAAGCCAGCGGTTTGCCGTGGGGGTGCAGATACATCATGGCCAGCACCATAAGCGGTACGCTCAGGCCAAAGGCGGGGGCCAATATGCGCGCCTTTAGGCCCGGCCATGCCATGCCCGCTATAAAGCTGGCCAGCATGGGGCCATACCCACATGCGGCAATAGAAAGCCCAACCAGCACGGCAGATTGGCTGCCCTGTGCAAACATGCCCGCGCACACCACCAATGCCACAGCCCAGAACAAGGTAACAACCCGTGCAAACCCAAGGCCGGAAAGGCCAAGTTTGCGGGCCGCCCATGCGCAGGGGGCTGCAAAATCTCCCATTGTGGCGGCTGTCATGGCGGAAAGCGTGGCGGAGAGAGACCCCATAGTGGCTGCCAGCACACCAGCCAGCATCAGCCCCCGTAAGCCGGAGGGCAGTTCCTGCGCGATATAGGCGGGAAAAATGGCATCTGGCGTGGCAAATCCAGCCTGATGCAAGGTGGCCCCACCATGATGTGCCCATAGCAGCACGCCCACGCCAGAAAGCAGCGCAAACAAAAGGCCCACTCCCACAGCGCTGCCCATAAGGGCCAGCCGTGCATCACGCAGGCAGCGGGCCGCCAATACGCGCTGTACCATAAGCTGATCTGTTCCGTGCGAGGCTACAGAAAGCACCGTGCCGCCCAAAAGAGCTGCCAGTGGCGTAAAGGAACTGGTGAAAGGTGGCGTATGGTTCACAAACAAATCAAACCGACCCGCAGCATATAGTGTGTGCAGCACACCCGGAGGGGCTACCTGCCACAGCAGGGCAAGGCAGGCGGCAGAGCCAAACAGATACAGCCCGAACTGAATACTGTCTGACCACACAACAGCGCGCAGGCCACCGCACAGCGTATAAAACAGCGTAACCAGCATAATACCGCCCAGCAATGCAGCATGGGGCAGGCCCATATGTGCGGCATCCAACATAGCCGCCAGAGGCAACATGCCTGCAAACAGACGCACAGCTTCCGCCAGCAAGCGTGTGATTAAAAATGTAGAGGACGCCATACGCTGCATGGAAGCCCCAAAGCGCTGGCCCAGCCAATCATACGCGCTGAGCATTTTGCCTGATTGATAAAGGGGCAGAAACTTCCAGGCCACAATGGCGCGGCCTATCAGATACCCAAGGGCCAACCCCACAAAAACCATGCCGCTGCCATAGGCAATGCCGGGCACGCTGATAAGCGTAAGGGTAGAGGTTTCTGTTGCTACAAGGGAAAGGCAGAGTGCCCACCACGGCAGATCACCATGCCCTTCAAGGTATGCTGTGGCGGAGGTTTGGCGGCCAGCAAGCCCCAGCGCCAGAAGGGGCAGGGCTGTAAGGTACGCCAGCATGACCAGCAGATCAGCAAATGTCATATCTGGCGTAAGGGTTTTGGCATGATAGGGCGACGCTAAAAACTATTTTGGAAGAAGAAACAGTGCCAGCGTAGTTTTGCTACCATGAAAGATCAACAGCTTAGGCGCATGATTTCTTGCGTGGGAACTGGAGAAAAGGGCCGCCTTGGCGTGAGATGAAATTATCAGGCACCATATCTGCCTGTCCGGTTTGGCTATGTATGGGTTTGTGGCGCTGTTCCAGAACAGAATCACGCTGCTTTTAACGGGTAGGGGTTTGATGTTATGCGGCTATAATTATGGCAAACAATCTATGTCCTTTATGAAGGAAGCAAGCTTGACCTGACTGTTAATATCCAGACGAGTAAAAGCCTCCTTAATAGTTTGTCTGGCTGTGCCTTCGGTAATATTAAGCGTTTTAGCTATCTCCTTTACAGGAAGCCCATTGGCAATCATGCAAGAAATTTTGGATTGTGCAGGAGAAAGAAAGAAGTTTTTAAGTATTTTTTCTGTATTCTTATTGATATGGCAATCATGAATAATAAGGAATTTTGGGAAAAGAAGAGAAATATCCTGATTGTTTTTTTTAATGTTGTTGAAAAAGCCGATTTTCGCAATAAATTTTTTCTGTGATTTTGTTGAGAACGTAACATATGTATCTTTTTCAGTAGAGTTTAACAATTTTTCTATTTTTATTTTAGAATCTTCATATTTGTTTTTGATTCTATTGTTTATAATAAAAATACCATATTGTTCCATATCTATCATCTTATGGTTTGCAAATAAAATATTGTTTTGTTTATCAAAAATGGCAATAGCATACGGCATATTGTCGATAAGGCATTGAAAGCAATCTTTTGTGTTTTTGTTATAATAGAAGTTATCCCCTATATTTATAGCCTGTATAATATGGGGAATAAGCGTAATCAGCTTTTTTTTGGATGTTGAAAGGGTATCGGCTGGGGCGTCGATTGGGTTTTGTATGGATAAAAGAAATTTTTTACCGCGAAAATTTTCAAAAAGGCAATTCTGTAGCCTGCGGACGCCAAAATCTTTGAGATATTCCTGATAAAATGGAGAGTGATCAAGCTCCTTATCTGTTAGAAAACTATCGTCTATATAACAAAAATCTCCGGGCATACTTTGGGGTTTGTATGATCTTAGCGGAGATTTTCCGCTCCATTGAGAGTAATAAAGTAAGTCAGATTCTTCGTTTTTGCTGCTTCCATAACGCCATTGAACACAATCCGGGTCTAAAGGAACCAGTGCTGCCCCACCTTCATTGCTGCCGTTACAGTATTCTGCAATAGTGGCGAGTGATTTTTTCCATAGACTTCTATTGTCAATAGTTGCGTATATATTTTTTATTATTTCTGAAAGCATGTCTGTGAATATCCATTTGTGAGTAATACTTACTCAAAGAGTACACGGTTGCCCTCAACGGCACGCGCACAATAAGTTAATGCGATACAAACGCAATATACCATTTGGTATAATTATTTTTTTTCAAACACACCCCATATGGTAGTGGATGATATTTTCCAAACAAAGCGTAATCGGCGCAGGCAAACCATGTAAAAGGGTACAACAAATGGCTGAGTCGATTATTTTTAAGCCGACCAACGGAAGTCAGTCGGTTATCGAGCCAGACAGCAACGGCGTTATCAGCATTAATGAAAGCGGGAGTATTATCGGGACTGCTTATATTGCACCAACGCTTCCTGTTTCTGATCCGTCGCAAGCAACTACAGGCACTATTTCTATAACTAATAATGCTGTTGTTACAGCAACTAGCTGGAATGTTGGGGAAGCGTCCGGTAGCACTGCAACAGTTACCGTTTCAGATGGTGCATCATTAACGCTTGATAACTCAGATAAAATTGCAACAGGTTCCACCGTTGTGGTTGGCAATGGTGGCACGCTTATTCTGGGGGGCTATGCCACAACAACTTCCGGCTTGATTCAGTTTGGTGGGGACGGAGGCACAATTGAAGTTGCCGCCGGAACAACGCCAAGTATTATTGAATACATTACAAATATTTCTTCTGGTGATACCATTATTCTGGATGGTATGACAGCCGATAACTATACGTATGTGAATGGTGTTTATACACTTACGGATAATGGGCAGCCTATTTCAGGTACGTCATCTTTTCAGCTACCTGAAGCAGATGAAGGTTCTACATTCACTGTTAAAACAGTTAACGGCAAAACCTACCTTACCGCTGATAAAATTGTTTGCTTTCTTGCTGGCAGCATGATCCGCACTTCCGAAGGGGATGTTGCGGTGGAAGATATCCAGATTGGTGATCAGGTTGTTACGTTCGATTGGAAAAACAACAAAGACATCACGCGTCCGGTTGTATGGGTTGGCAAGGCGCATGCCGTGGTGCGCGCAGGTCTGCCGGATGATGAGGCAGGCTACCCGGTGCGTATTCTTAAAGATGCCATTGCAGATGGCGTGCCCTACAAGGATATGCTGATTACCGCAGAACATTGCTTGTTCTTTGATGGCAAGTTTGTGCCAGTGCGGATGTTGGTAAATGGTGTATCCATTTTTTACGATAAGTCTATTCTCTCCTATGATTACTATCATGTAGAAACAGCACAGCATTCGGTTATCACTGCCGATGGTATGCTCACAGAAAGCTATCTGGATACGGGCAACCGTGCGTCTTTCCGTCAGGAAGGCAAGGTGGCAACCCTGCGTGGCGCTGTGCGGAACTGGACAAAAGATGCCGGCGCTCCACTTTGTGTGGATCGCGCTTTTGTTGAACCCCTGTTCCACAAGCTAGAAGCGCGTGAAAACAGTGTAACTGGGTGCCATGTGCCAGTAGAACAGGCTGTTATGGTCACAGATTCCAACCTGCATCTGGTTACGCAGGCAGGGGCAATTATTCGGCCAGTGCGGCAGGATGGCCAGCGTTACAGCTTTATGCTGCCTGCTCATACGCAGTCTGTGCGCATTGTCTCCCGCGCCAGCCGCCCNGCGCCAGATGGGCGTAGCTGTGGCGGATGTGCATTTTATCACAGCCAAAAACTTGCATACCATTACAGCGCATCTTCAGGCGGAAAAGCCCGAAGGCTGGCATGATACCGATTGGACAGATTGCGCATGGACAAACGGCAACGCCGTGCTGCCTATGGGTGATTTTACCAAAGGTAAAATGGGCCTTCTGTCCATGACCATTCGTGCCGCCGGGCCTTACCTGCTGCATGAGGCAGACCAAAAAGCACAGGTTTTTTCTGCCTGATTTTAAAAGTTAAGGGTAATAACAGGCTCTACCTCTACCGGGGTGGGGCCTGTTTTATAATGATCGCGTGCTATTTGGGCAGGTTTTTCCAACACTCCAATGCACGTAGGCGGCCCAGCTTAAGGTCTACAATTGGGGGCGGGTAATTTAAACGTTGCGCGCTTTTCCAAGGGGTGTGGATGGTTTTGTTATCCAGCGCCGCCAGTTCTGGCACCCATGTACGAATATATTGGCCTAATGGATCATATTTTTCAGATTGCCCCACCGGGTTAAAAATACGGAACCACGGTGCCGCATCAATGCCTGTGCCAGCGCCCCATTGCCAGTTCATGGCGTTTACGGCGGCATCTGCATCCAACAGGTGTGCATAAAACCAGCGTTCTCCTTTTTGCCAGTCTGTCAGCAGATGTTTGGTTAAAAAGGAGGCCACAACCATGCGCACGCGGTTGTGCATCCAGCCCGTGCGGGCCAGTTGGCGCATACCGGCATCTACCAGCGGAAACCCCGTTTGCCCCTGCTGCCATGCTGCCAGATCTGTGGCATCCGTGCGCCACGGCATGTGGTTAAATTCAGCGCGCAGGTTGCGGGTGGCAAGGTCTGGTGTGGTGAACATCTGCATCCACGCAAAATCACGCCAGCCTAGTTCTGCCAAAAACTTTTCGGCATCTGTGGCCAGTTGTGGGTGCAGGTGTGCAGCATGGCGGATGGCATGCCAGATCTGGCGCACAGAAATCTGCCCCACCCGAATATAAGGTGAAAGCAGAGATGTTCCATGTGTGGCATCGGTTCTGTCTCGCTGTGTTTCATAATCTTCTAGCGCGTTTTCTATAAACCGGTGCAGGTTGGTGTGGGCGCATTGTTCTCCGCTTGTCCAGCCGGGCAGGGCGGGGGGCATTTGCGTGCCAACGCGGGCAAGGCGCACGCCTTCTGGCAAATTGAGGGCGCGAGCAGGCACATAACTTTTACCGTGCATATCTGGTGCTGGCAGTGGAGGCGGCGGTTCTGGCAAATCCCGCGCGGCGCGCCACCATGCGGTAAACACACGGTATGGCTGGCCCGCCTGCGTGCGTATGGCCCAGGGTTCAAACAACAAACGACCGGTGCAGGAGTGTACTGTCACCCCCTGTTTTTTCAGGCTTGCATGCACATCCGTATCCGCCGCAATGCCCGGCGCATCATACCGACGGTTCCAGAACACATCTGTAGCATTTATGGCCTGCGCCAATGCGGGAACAGAAAGCCGCGTTGGGCCGGATAACATTAACAAAGTCTGCCCCTGTTTATGCAAACTGGTGGCCAGTTGCGCACACGCGGCTTGCGCCCAACCTGCAATGCGGGTGGTGGGGGCATCCTGCAAGGCGGCATCCTGCACATAGGCGCACAGCACGGGCTGCCCCGTTGCGCAGGCCGCGTGCAGGGCTGGGTTATCAGCCACGCGGTAATCATCTCGTAGCAAAACCAGAACAGGGGCGGGGGAGGGTGCATTAACCATACGCCATGTGGTGCCGGTATAGATGTGTACATGCAATGGGGTAGGCTGTATTTTGTGGCGGCGTTGTCTTTGGCAGTCGCTAGAGTGTGAAGGTGCCAAACTATAGCCATGCACGTTGTTGGTGCCGTAACATGCAACTGTAAACACGGCAGGAAAGGCGATTAGCCATGTCAGATTCTTTGTCAGGCAGCTGCGGTGCCGGTGGGTGCGGCCCGCGTGGCCCGCTTACCCCAGAGCAGGAGCAGATTCTGTTTGGCCACGGAACGGAGTATCCCGGTTCCAGCCCACTGAATCATGAAAAGCGCGAGGGGGCGTATCATTGCGCGGCCTGTGGGGCGCTGCTGTTCCGCTCTCACACCAAGTATGAAAGTGGTAGTGGCTGGCCTTCCTTTTGGGCGGCAGAACCCCACGCCGTTGCCACGCACAAAGATACCAGCCACGGCATGGTGCGCACAGAGGCCCATTGCGCACAGTGCGAAGGGCATTTGGGCCATGTTTTTCCTGATGGCCCACCCCCCACCGGCCAGCGTTATTGCATGAATGGTCTGGCGCTGGATTTTAGGCCAGATCCGCAACGGGCAACTTCTGCTGGAGGTGCCACCGCTATGGATCATACAAGCGGCTGGGCCTCTTGAAAGCAGCATGCCTGCTGCTTACGTGAGGGAGCATGACAACACATGCTCTGGCTCATACCGGGTTTTCCTCTTTCCAAAGTGGGCAGTCTGCACACGGGCAGCCCTCTGCGGATGCATTGCGCCGCCTTAAACGGGCGCGCCGTTTTGCGTGGTTGCTGGATGCTGCCATTAGGTTGCCCGGCACCCGCGTAAGGGTAGGGGCAGATGCCATTGTGGGGCTGGTGCCCGGCGGTGGCAGCACGGTTATGGGCCTGCTTTCCTTTTATGTGGTGTGGGAGGCATGGCGCATGGGCCTGCCCCCCAAACTGCTGCTGCGTATGATAAGCAATATTGCCATAGAAGCCGCCGTGGATGTGGTGCCTGTGGCGGGTGATCTGCTGGACATTGCCTTTAAGGCCAACATGCGCAACGTGGCCGTTATGGAAAGCTGGCTGGGTGTACCGCCCTCTGCTGCCACGCGCAAAAAATAAGGCATCGTTTTTAAAAAATATGCCTCATTGTCATAAGGGCTGCCCGGTGAGGTGGCCCTTTTGCATGTCTGGCACGTTAACAGGCAAAACAGGCAGGGTGGCCCGCCACGTTTAGCCTGCGTTGCAAGAAAAAAGGGTGTGGGCGGTGCCATTTTGCAGCACAACGGCACAAATGCCGGTGGTTGGCAGAGGGTGCAGTGCGCCCTGTGTTCTTCCGCCCCGCAGGCAGGAGAAAACACGCCGTGCAACCGCCAGATAGCAGCGCCCCACCCCCTCACGCTCCAACGCCAGCCGCTTCTACGGCCCATGTGCCTGAGGCGCCGCAGCTTGCGGGGTTGGAAGCATCTGTTCTCAAGCTGGAAAACACGGTGCGCCGCTTTTACCGGCTGGCCGTTATGGTGGTAACGGTTACGGCGGCCGGGCTATTTGTAAGCTCTGGCGGCGCGGTGGTGATGGTGGTGTTTGCCTCTGCTCTTGTGGCGGTGGTGTTGCATGCTGCGGCCCGCATTATCTCCCGCCTGTTGCATATTCCGCAGTGGCTTTCTGTTATGCTGTTTGTGCTGGTGCTTGTGGGCGCGCTTTCCCTTGTGGTGCATGTGTCCGGCCCGGAACTGACAGTGCAGCTTTCGCACTTGCATGAAGCCCTTACCAGCGAGCGTGATGCCCTGCACAACATGCTGGACAGCAACCCGCTGGGCCATGCGGTGCTGGATCACTTCCCGCGCTTTTTGGGTGGCAACATGGTGCCAGATGGGCGTGCAGGCTCAGAAGGTGGCATGGATTTTGCTGGCTCCATGACTAACGTGCTGACATCCACCTTTGGTTCGGTTGGCACCNTTTCCCTGCTGGGCATGCCGTTGGCGCTGCCTTTGGGGCTGGTGGCGGGGCTGGCCAATTTTGTGCCGTATCTGGGTACGTTTATTGGGGCCGTGCCTGCGTTGCTGATTGCACTTTCCGTTGGCCCGCGTGAGGCCATGATGGTGGCGGGCCTGTATGCTGCTATCCAGACGTTTGAAGGGTATGTGATGTCTCCCTTCATTCAAAAACGTGCGGTGCGGATGCCGCCTGCGCTCACCATTCTTTCGCAAACAATTTTTGGTGCGTTTTTGGGTATGTGGGGTTTTATTTTTGCCTCCCCCATTACGGCGGTGCTTCTGGCTGTAGCCAGCCGTCTTTCCGCACCTCTCCCCCCGAACGAGGAAGTGTAATTGCACCTTACGCAAGGGGCCAAACCGCTGTTTTTTTACACTTTCCCACTGGTCATAATAGAACAGGACATGCAAGCTGATGATGGCAAGAAGTTCCGCAGGAAGGAAACCCCGCATGTCTACCACGCCAGATGCGTATCAAAAATTTCGTCATCTCAGCCCATTTGAACTGAAAGATGAGCTTATAAAGCTGGCCTCTGGTCGTGCCCAGCGCGCCATGTTGGATGCCGGGCGTGGCAACCCCAATTTTCTGGCAACATTGCCCCGGCAAGGGTTTTTTCAGCTTGGCATGTTTGCCGCGGCAGATTCTGCTTTAACCTTTTCCTACATGGCAGAAGGCGTAGGCGGTGTGCCCCGGCGTGAGGGCATAGAGGCACGGTTTGAGGCATTTTTGGCAGATAACCAGAACGTGCCGGGTATTTCCTTTTTGCGCCGTGCCGTATCTTATGTGCGCGACCAGCTTGGCCTGCCCGCAGATGAATTTTTGCTGGAAATTACATCCGGTATTTTAGGCTGTGATTACCCCACACCGCCGCGCATGCTGCGTTATACGGAAAAAGTGGTACGCCATTATCTGCTGCACGAAATGGCAGGCGGCACCATGCCAGAAAGCACAACAAACCTGTTTGCGCTGGAAGGTGGCACGGCGGCCATTAGCTATATTTTTGCATCGCTACGTGAAAACGGGCTGATCAATCCGGGTGATAAAGCGGCTATCGGCATGCCGGTGTTTACCCCGTATGTAGAAATTCCCGAACTGCGTGATTACCAGTTGCAGGAAGTGGCCATTAACGCCTGCCCGGAACAAGGCTGGCAATACCCGGATGAAGAGCTGGATAAACTGCTTGATCCATCCGTTAAGATCTTTCTGGTGGTTAACCCCAGCAATCCCCCATCTGTGCGGATAAGTGATGAAGGGCTGGCCCGCATTGCCGAGATTGTTAAAAAACGGCCAGACCTCATTATTGTAACAGATGATGTGTACGGCACGTTTGCAGATGATTTCCGCTCTATTTATGCCATCTGCCCGCATAATACTATTTTGGTGTATTCCTTCTCCAAATATTTCGGTTCTACGGGTTGGCGTCTGGGTGTGATTGCCATGCACGAACAAAACGTGCTGGATGAGGCACTGGCGGCGCTGCCAGAAGCCGAAAAGGTTGAGCTGGATAAACGCTATGCCTCGCTTACGCCAGATGTGCGCGGCCTGAAGTTTTTGGATAGGCTGGTGGCAGATAGCCGCACCGTGGCCCTTAACCATACAGCAGGGCTTTCTACCCCGCAGCAGGTGCAAATGGTGCTGTTTGCCCTGTTTGCGTTAATAGATGGGCGGGATGCGTATAAAAACGCCCTTAAGCGTTTGCTGCACCGGCGCGAACTGGCCTTGTATCGAGATCTGGGCGTAAAAGCCCCGGATGATGCTGGCAGCACGCATTATTACACGCTGATAGATTTGGTAAATGTGGTGACACAGCTTTACGGCACCCGCTTTGCCCGCTGGTTGATGACACGTATGGATTATCAGACAATCCTGTTCCGTATTGCAGAGGAAACAGGCGTTGTGCTGCTGCCGGGTGATGGTTTTGCTGTAAAACGCCCCTCGGCCCGTGCCTCGCTGGCCAACCTGAACGAGTATCAATACGCTGCCATTGGGGCCGCCCTGCGCCGCATGGCTGGTGAGTATTATGACCGCTACCGGCAGGAAAAAGGGCTGAACAGTAAAGGGGAATAACGTGTTTAGCCAAAACCCTATTATATCATGCAGGCAGAGCATTTTTTAAATCCCGCCTGATATGTGGGTGGCACAGAAAACACCTCTTCCAACTGTGCAGTTCTAGAAAGATTACAAAATAAAAAGAGGCCCTGTTTGTAAAAGCAAGGCCTCTTTTATGATAGCTGAAAGGTTTGAGAACCTATCAGGCAGAACGTATCTGCGCGTTTGGCTGCACGTCTTCTACAAGCGGGTAAACACCCGTTGCCTGTAGGGTAATGGACAGCATGGCAATTTCGTTACGGTCTGTTTGTGTATCTAGCGGCAGGGTGGCGTTGCCGTTTGTCCATGCACATTCGGCCCACCCCATATTATGCCAGCCAGCCGGTTTGTGAGGCTGAAGGTGCGCTGTAATGGGGGTTGCACGCTTACGGGCTGTTACAAGTTGAATATCAGCCACAGCAACACCCAACAGGCGCCGATCATCCACAAAAGGCCCAACCACATCAGCCGGGCGGCTTGCGCGGGAAACAATCTGAACAGACTGCGTGCCCGGCGGCAGTATAAAGCTGTAATGCTGGTTGGCACAGCGTACTGGCCGGATAACAGCCCCTGTTTGCGTAACAAGGTGCAGG